>CM026421.1:18297336-18392202 GCA_014871385.1 Ceratodon purpureus | reverse complement strand
GAGAGGGAGAGGGAGAGGAGGAGAGAGAAGAGAGAGAGAGAGGGAGGGAGGGAGGGAGGGAGGGAGAGGGAAAGGGAAAGGGGGGAGGGAGGGAGAAGGAAAGGGGGGAGGGGCAGGGGGAAGGGAGAGGGAAAGGGGGGAGGAGCAGGGGGAAGGGAGACGGAAAGGGGGGGAGGGGGTTAGGGGTTTTATTTTTTTAATGAATTTTTAATAAAAAAAATAGCCGAGACAACGTGTCTCGGATCCGAGACACGTTGTCTCGGTTGGGGGGGAAGGGTAGAGGAGGGGTTTAGGGGGAAGGGTAGGGGGAGGGTAGGGGAGGGGAGAGGGGGGGGTTTTTTTTTTTAAGGGATTTTTTAAGAAAAAAATAGCCGAGAAAACGTGTCTCGGATCCGAGACACGTTGTCTCGGCGAGGGGTGGGAGGGTAAGGGAGGGGTTTAGGGGGAAGGGTAGGGGGAGGGTAGGGGAGGGGAGAGGGGGATTTTAATTTTTTAAGGGATTTTTTAAGAAAAAAAAAAGCCCAGACAACGTGTCTCGGATCCGAGACACGTTGTCTCGGCCAGGTAAGGGGGTGGTAGGGGAGGGGTTTAAAGGGGTTGGGGAGTAAGGGTAAGGGTAGGGTAGAAGATAATCGGAGAAAAATGAAAGCCTTGAGAACGTGTCTCGGATCCGAGACACGTTTTCAAGGACTTGTAGATGACGTGTAAATATTATTAAAATGTAGGAAATATAAAGAAAAGGAATCGAGCACTAAAAGTTTCTATGTGGTTTCTAATTTGTAAGAAATGATATGCCATCATAAATAGAAAAGAATGGAAATTGCATTATCAATTAATGCATTGAAATGAACTAGGGCAAACTGTAGGAACAATTTAATGTGAGGTAATGGAAGAACACAATCTTAGCCGGAAAAAAGGGAAGCCAGAATATTATATATTCATAGAAGTATGGGTATACAAAATGGAATGTGACATTCTTGTTTTGGCTAGGTCATAGAGAAAGTCCTGTCCCACAGATTAACGGAACTCAAAATATAATCTGTCTAAACTGAATGAAACATACGTAGATAGTGGATATTATCCTATAAAGTATAAGTATGATATAGTCTCTAGAAGAGTGCCATAGGTGGTGCTGACTTGACGACCGTGAGCAGCAGTGCGCTCACTTTATATCTGCAAAACAATAATCATTAGAAAGAGTCTGAAAATATGATTCAAAATTCGGAAAAGAAACCGTCCAAAATATATAGAATCAAAACAGTAATCACTCACAGGAGCGTCTAGGAGCTTTCTTTGAAGGAGGCTCTTCAGCGTGTTTGGATGGTCCACGTTTCTTTGGAGGAGGAGTAAGGGCCGGAGAATCATCCTCGACAGCATCCGGAACAAGTGGAAGCAGAATCTCATCGTGAAGATGTTGGTCCTCCTCGAGAGCAATGAGGTGCCTGTGCATATATTTGCAGGTCTTGATAGAGGCGCCTGGAACAGGAACAGAAATAGGAAGTAAGATGTAGAGGAGGATTCAAGAAACCATGAAACTAACAAGTGTGACGGAATTTAAGTTTACCTGTGGATGTGGTGAGGTCCATAACTATGTCCTCCTCTTGACTTAGAAGGTCCAACAAACCAATGAAAAGGTCTTCTGACTTCTCACGTGGACCACGCCATGGACCACCACTGACTTCTCTCACTGTCCAGTTATCCTGGTTTATCTTGTTAACAAGGAAACCTAGATTAACCATGTCAACGCCCTTAGCCTCAAGGTCAGATTGCTCATAGAAATGGAATCGAGAAGCAGGAATGCCTAAAGCGGCATTTTCTTCTCGCGCAAACAGCATGGCGTTAGTGACCGTGGTCTGTATATCTGGAAAATCAGGGCTGTTTGTCTTAAGGTCGTTCATGACGATCCACTTGTGTTTGATAGAGGGAGGATTTATCAACCAAACCCTAACTCTATAAACCCATCAAAACCCTAGAAAACCCAACACATCCAAGTATTCCAAACACTCATAACAAGCTAGAAACATACAATACAAGTGAAGAAAACAGTCAAAACTGCAATTAATGAGTCAAAACAGCCCATAATCATGGTACAGCAGCCTCTAATGGCTCTCAAACTCCCCTAACTCTAACTGCTCTAGTCTGGAATGATTACAGGAAACCCTAAAGTTGTCTCTTAAACCCCCTTGAAACCTGGCGGCTATCATCCAGTCGGCTGGACATAGTTCATCCAGTCGGCTGGACAGAGTTCATCCAGTCGGCTGGACAGAGTTCATCCAGATGACTGGATGACTGTCTGAAAACTGCGAAGGTAAAAACTAAGGGGGACTTAGAGGAAAACCAAAAAAAGAGGAAGAGGGGAATCTCCGGTTAACATTATCCCCTTTTTCCGGTAGTTCTGTCCTCAGAACGTGGGAGTGGCGGAAAAAAGAAGGGCTGCAAACTGGGCCCCTAAAAAAAAAAAAAAAAAAAAAAAAAAAAAACGCACAATTGAAAATAGTTCTAAACAAAACTGTTTGCATCAATGGACTACTCTTCAGCCTAACTGTGAACACTATTCTACAAATCGCACAAAAGTTAGGGAAAAGTCGGCTATGTCGCTGGCGAAGCATCCTCGTCCATCAGCCAGGGCTGAAAGTCGGGGTCGCGTTCCTCGAAGCGCATTAACCATCGCTGTTGGCGCTGGAAGTCGGCATGATGACTGATGAGGGCGGCCTCAAGGTCTCGGTTCTTGGTTGTAACGTAATCTCGCACGGCACGACTAAGTTCTCGAGGGGGAGATGTCCGGGTGGCGAGTTCTAGAGACAGGCGCTGATTCTCCAAGAGCAACCGGTCGGCCTGTTGCAAGCGGTTGCTGAGGATCTGCTCCAACTCCAGGCGGCGGAGGGATGGGTCGGGTCGGCTCACTGGAGCGGTGGCGACAGCCAACTGGTCCTGCAGGTTGGTAACAGCCAACTGAAGTTCTGCCTTGTCCTTGGCCAGCTGATCCCGTGCGATGGCGGTGGTCTGTAATGTGTTGGCGAGTAGGGCTACCTGAGCGCTTAAGTCCCTGACCGTGGTGTTGAGGGTCTCGGCGGAGGAAGCTGTCTGCTGGCGATTGACTTCCAGCTGTCGGGCTGCAGCCTTGGTCCTGACAAGGACAGTGGCTAAAGCCTGAAGGTTATTCATCAACACGCCAAAGTCCGATGACGGGTCAAGGAAACCCTGGGAAGATGTTCCATTGGAATCGTCGGGTGGGCCTCCTGAGGAACCGTTGGGGTGAAGTCGCGTGGTTCGGTGGGTGATTGGTGTGGCAGCGTTGCTGACGCCCTGGGAGTTGCTGACAGGTGTGGTAGTTGCTCGGCCCGTGTGATGCTGCCGCCCTGAGGATGTAGGAGCGGCTGTGGTGTTGGGAGGGTCGGCTGCAGCAGTGGATGGTGGAGCCCAGTCGGCTGCAGTAGCCGTGTCTTCATGGCGAATGGTGGTGGATGCGAGGAGCCTTCGAAAAATGGGGAGTGGCTCCTGCCATGGGAGAATAGCCCAACCGGAAGAGACCTGACCAACTTCTGCTGCCAAGGGGGAATCTGCTCTGGGGAAGGTACTCTGGCGAAGTGGTGGCGGAGCAGCCTGAGCCGGCTCGAAGATGGAATCAGCGAGGGGGTCGAGTGCAGGGTCCGGCACGGTTATGCAGGGTTGACTAGGGAAGAGTGAACCCTCAGTCGGCTCATCATCAAGGGGCAAAATCTGGTCCTGTCCAGACACTGTGGCCGAAGTTTCGCCAGACAAACTACAAAGACGAAGAATGGGTACGATGGGTATTGTACCTGGGAAGTCTGGCTCTGAAGGTGGCGTCGGCTGACCCAGAGGTTGTGGGCGGGACCTTAGAGGATACCGGCAACTGGGCGACGCGGTCACTGGGGGAACAGTTGTTGTAGGGGTTGGACGACTGGCTGGTGTGGTCTCCTTGGTAAAGTCTGGTTGGCGCACTCTTTTTCCATTCTTCACCAGCCGGCGGCGACGTCGGCCGACATCGGACGATCCTTCTTGAGAGTTCGTGGTTGGCTGTGTCTCGGTGGCTGGGACAGATGCGCTCACTGGTCCAGGAAACCGATCTCCGCTAGCTCGGTCTCGAAGCTTTGAGCCAGCTAAAGACTGAGGGGGTGGGTCAGTGGCAGGTGAACCCTCGTGGCTGCCATCCATGGTGTCTACGCTAGAAGATATGTGGGTGGGGCCGACAACCTCCTCACGATCAGGAAACCAGTAAGACAACACTGCATCCATGACTGGGGCACCGCGAAGTCGGCGCTTGCCTGGAGCCTCCGAATGGATGTAAATAAGGTGACGACGGAGGTTGGCGAGTACGTAGTGTGACCAATCAAACCTCTCGTTGCGCTCACCAGCCTCCTCAGCAGCGAAAATATGCTCCAGTAGGTTGTTGCTGACGAACAGCAATCTCTGCTTGAAACCAATAGCATCCCCTAAGGCCTGGGCGCGGGTCTGATATGCAGGAGTAAGTGCAGAGGTACGATTACCATCGTGAATATGTTTATCCTTAGTCAGTCCATACTTCACGAATTTGGGGTGGAAGCCATCGGTCCGGCGCTGGTCCAGTAAGTCGGCACCTGAATCGAAACCGAGAGCCTCCCGGATGACAAAAGCTGTGATCTCCACTGGTTTCCCCCGAACCATGGAGCGGATTGTCTCCCTGCTGTCGGCTGTGGATCGGCGGGAACCCTTAGTCGGTGGAGAGTACTCGAACCCCTCGATGAAATCCAGGATGAGCTCGTGGCGGGGCTCGGGCCAACGAAAGTGATAAAATACATCTAGGCTGGTCAGCCCAGCCCAATCATCGTCCTGCATCTCTGTCCAAAAATCCCAGTGTGTGTAAGGTTCGAAAACAACTTCCCAGCGACGGTGGGTATTGCGGGGTACACAAACCTTTTTGGGAAGCCGACCATCCACAGGGGTGTTTTTGCGCTTGATGCCCCTCCTCTGAGTAGACAGGATCGGCAGGGAGTCGCAGGGTGGAGGAAGGACAGACCCTGAAAGAACTGGAGGGGCATCAGCATGATCCAGCTGTGGGGCTTGGTTAACCGCCTCGGCTGGTGGTGTGGGCAGCTGACTGCTAGGGCCCGCCTCGTCCATAGATTCCTGCCCGTTGTGAGGCTGTAAGACTCCCCTCGAAAAGTATCGCTCCAAGGTGCCGATCTGTCCTCTGCGTCGTCGATGACCGCGCTGAGCAAGTCGGCTGTGCTGCTCTGGGCCCTGTCTATGCTCGAAAAAAGATGAAGAGCTGAACACCTGGGAACAGTGGGCAGGAAAATCGCCACAGTCGGAATCGCTGCTAGTAGTGGAAGACTGCGGTAGATCGTCTCCGTGAGCCTGAAAGTTGGTGGTACAAAAGTGGTCTGGGAAAACCTGACCTAACTGTGGCTCTTCAACTATTTCGGAAGGACCTGCCTGTATGGAACTAGGGTTGCGAAGATAGTGACCAAACGAGGGTGAAGAAGGAACTAGGGAAAGATGAAGCTGGGATGAAGGAGGGTCCGTAAGAAGAGAATCAGGGGGCTCAACCTTAACCCGACAAGCTGGGTGAGGTTCCTGACGTGAGACGGGAAATACAGTAGCGGAACTTGAAGACAAGAATGACTGTCGAGACTGAGCTTCAAGACAGCGAGGAGGGTGAGTAAGGTAAGGGCGATCGAAGGATCGCTGACCTGAACCGTGGGTGGGAAGAAGGAGGTCGGGAGGCGCGTCAATGTGTAAACAATCCCGCCGAGCGTATGCTGCTGTGACTCCCGAATCAGCCCTAGCATCCGCCCCTACACAGAGTGGTGAGTGCGAGGATACTCCACCCGATGCTGAATAACTACAAATCCGCGAAGGGATACCACCGACAGTGCGTTCCGCGCTCGCTGGGTGACCACGAACGGGCTGACTGGAGATCGGTTGGAGAGGATCGCTGAAAGAAATGGGTGCTGAGGAACAGCATGAGCAGGGCGAGAACTGCGGTGGCGGTGGTGGGGAATGCCAGCAAAACCCTAAGTCGTCAATGGCTGGAGTCGTCTCGGGAAGGTGGCTACAAACTATCCCTGAAACTGAAATCCTAGGGCGGACCGAGGCAGCATTTCGCAAGGTGTCCGCTTCACTCAACGTGTGCCTGCGAGGAAGGAGAAGAGGCTCGGCCGGAGCTGCGACAAGAGGGAAAGAGAAGTGGCGCTGGGGTACTGGGGTTGGGTTTTGGCCTGACTCTAACCCTAAAACAGACAAGCTAGGTTCAGCTCTGATACTCAGGGACTGACTGCTAGGGCTCACTAGGGAGAGATGATACTGGTGCTGGGGGCCAGTTTCGTAGGAAGTACTGGCGGGAAGTTTGGGGGTTGCTGGAAAAGTAGAGTCAATAAAGCAACATGCCACATCAAAAATTGGGATGGCCTCGGTGGCGGAAGTAATTGTTGAAGACTGCGTTGCGTGGGGGAGTGGCTGAGTGAGAGCTCGAGAGTCCGTCGTCAAATTACTTGCGTCCGCCATAGTTGAAGTGAAGAGGCCAGGGACATAAGAAGGAGGAAAAGAGCTCCCAGAGCTCGACTCAGCTCTTAAATGCACCGCTTGCTCGGGTGTCCCATCACTTTGGTCTTCGGGTATGGCCGTGGAGAGCCCTCGTGGCAGCTGCTTAGGACTAACGGTGACCAGTTGGTCTGCAGAGTAAAAACGGTAGGGTTTGAGCTTATTTATGTTGACGATGATAGGGTCAGGTTCGAAATGCGCCTCTGTTACCAGTAATGCCGTGTTGTTGGGAAGTCTATACTGAACCCGGTACGGACCAAACCAGCGACACTTGAATTTTCCGGCATGCTCCTTTTCACCCTTGGGGTACCAAAGTACGTGATCCCCCACCTGAAAATCCTTCTGCCTGTAATGCTGTTGGCTCCATAGAGCCCTGTCCCATTGCCGACTACCCGCCTCCCCCTGTGCGGCAAGCCTGTGACTGTCCAACTGTTCCAAGTCGGCTGTGCGTGCCTGCAGTACTCGTGTAAGGGTATAATCAATGCTGCCGTCTGTCCTGCGCGTAGGGACCGTGTACTCTGTAGGCATCAATGGATGGAGTCCGTAAACCAACTGGAAGGGTGTGTACCCAGTGGAGACCTTAAAAGCAGTCCTATAAGATAATAGGGCGGTGGGCAAATGCTCATCCCAGTCGGTTCTGTTGTCATTAACCAGTTTGGTCAACAGCCGACCTAATACCTTGTTGGTTGACTCGGCCTGTCCGTTCCCCTGAGGATAATAAGTAGTCGAGGTGCGATGTTGCAGTAAAAAGTGCTGCACCAAGTACTCAATAGCCTCATTGATAAAATGAGTCCCCTGATCACTGATTAAAGTCAGCGGACAGCCATAACGGGTCAGAATCTGTTCGTACAGAAACTTGGCAGTCACTGCTGCAGTATTAGTGCGCAGGGCCTTCGCTTCCACCCATTTGGTGGCATAGTCGGTTGCCACCAAAATGTACCTATTGCCGGTTCGAGCTGCTGCTGGCTTGATGGGGCCTACAAAGTCTAGACCCCACTTCATGAAAGGCTCCGCAGGTAGGCTAGTGACCAACTGGGCCAGACCAGTGTTGGCTAAGCCGCCGACCCGCTGGCACTTATCACAGGCCCTGCAATACTCAGACACATCCTTGTGCATTGTCGGCCACCAGTAACCCGCATCTAAAATCTTCCTGGATGTGATGTCTTGTGAAAAGTGGCCCCCTGCGCAGCCGTCATGCATTTCCCTCATCACTGTCTCAGCCTGTATAGGGTCGAGAACCCTGCGTAGCACCAGGTCTTGTCCCTTCTTGTACAGCACATCCTGAATCAGGGTATATGGTAATGCCTTGAGAGTTAATCTCCGCTTCTCATCCTTGGTCATCGTGGCAGTGGGTTCACCCGTGCGCAGGTAGTCCATGACATCTTGGAGCCATTCTGGCTTGACATAGAACAGTCCTGCATCTGGAAGCTGGTCTGGAACTCCTGTTGGCGCCTCGCCATTTGGAAGTCGGCTCAGCAAGTCGGCAGCGCCATGCGTCTTACCGGGCTTATACACCACCGTGAAATCGTATTCCTGGAAAAGCAGTAGCCAACGTGCAATCCGCCCCGACACTTGAGGCTTGTTAACCAGGTATACAAGGGCCATGTGATCCACATAAAAAACCAGCTTGTTTCCCAAAAGGTAATGGCGATATTTATTTAAAGCATACACCATAGCTAGAGCTTCTTTTTCTGTTGTGGTATAATTCTTCTCAGCTGAATTCAACAATCGAGATGCATAAGAGATGGGCTGATCGCACTTCCCATTCTGATTCTGAGCCAACATGGCTCCCACTGCGATGTCTGAAGCATCGGTGTGAACGTGGAACTCCAGATCCCACCTTGGGGCAACCAAAATCGGAGCGTTGGTATATCTGTCCTTAATGTCGGCCCACGCAGCTTCGCACTTCTCCACCCATTTGAACTCTTCAGTCTTCCTCATCAGCCTGGTGATGGGCTCCATGATGTGAGCATAGAATTTGATGTAGATTCGATTGAACTGCGCAAAACCTTTGAAGATCTGGACGTCGGTTGCATGTTGAGGTCGAGGCATATCCTGGATGACCTGGATCTTTTTGGGGTCTGGCATCTTGCCTGCCTTGGAAACAACATGCCCCAAAATGATACCTGAGGCTACCAGAAAAGCGCACTTTTCAGGGTTCAAACTGATACCATACTCCCGGCATTTTTCAAAACACAGTCGCAACTTGTGCAGATGGTCGGCTATGTCACTGTAAACGGTAAAGTCATCTAAGAACAGCTTCATGAAGAGCCCCAGGTATTCCTTGAACGCCTTGTTCACAGCCCTCTGGTAGGTCGGCGGTGCATTAGTCAAGCCGAAAGGCATGACTACCCAGACGAAAGCACCCCACTCCGTGATGAAGGCTGTCTTGTGCCTGTCCTCTGGGGCAATGGAAATCTGGTAGTAGCCCGACCTACCATCCAGGAAAGTATACATTTCGTAACCTGCCACAGCATCTAAGACCTCTTCAGTAAACGGCAGGGGGTAAGGGTCCTTCCTGGTAGCAGCATTTAATTTCCGATAATCAATACAAATGCGTAATTGACCATTTTTTTTAGGGACAACAACAATAGGTGAGAGCCAAGTTGCCTCCTCGACTGGGACAATGAACCCTGCTGCCAGAAGCTTGTCTATGTCCTGTTTGACAATGCTGGCATAGTTGGGGTTCATCCTGTATCTAGCTTGATGGCTTGGGGGAACATCCTTCTCCAATACGATGCGATGTTGGGCTACCGAGGGAGGGATGCCCTTTAAATCCTTGTAAGTCCAAGCAAAGACATCTGTATACTCTCGTAAGAGATCTTCCGCTGCTTTGGCTAAAGCTGGCTCCAGGTGGCTCCCAATCTTCAAAATCTTGGGATCTTCCTCAGTGCCGACATTAATCTTCCGCAGCTGTTCCTCCTCAGTTAAATTCCATGCTGCCACCTTCATCTCCGTTAGCTTTTCTCGTACTGGAGTCTCATCAACCAGCACCTCTCCCTCTGTGAAGGTATAGAAATTCTCTGGATACGTTGCCGAATCCGTGGTAGGAGAAGGTGCCTTCGTTGGGGCGGCGATGTCCAAGTCGGCTCGTAAGTCGGCTGCGTCAAAGTCGGCCTTGCGAAGGTCCGGTTGATACAAGTCGGCTTCGTCATGTAGTGGGACGCGCAAGGACTCTGGTAGTGTAATGGTGCCGACTGCAAATATATCTTCTTCTGACTGTAAAAAGCGATCTTCTTCCTCATCAGTCAGACCTTCAGCTAAATTGTAACATACCAGTACCTCTGGTAACTTGGGCAAGGGTCCTTGTCTCTGGTTGATGGATATGGTTTTCATGGTCCCATTCCCTCGAATCGTCACTACTTTGTTCCCCCAGTCATGAGTTGCTTTAGCATCTATAAGCCAAGGTCGGCCCAGGAGCATGCTGTAGGCTTCGTTAACCTCCTTATTGCGGATGACTGTGAGACTAATGTTATACGGAATGCCATGGATGTGGATCCGGACATTCCTAATCAGGCCCACTGGCTCCACCACTGCCTGGTCTGCCATGCGTAATCTATAGGGGGCAGGTGATGGCTCCTTGAGTCCCAATCTGATTCGTTCTTCCTCCGTAATGAGATTTACTCCTGAGCCTCCATCCAGCAGGACATTCTCCAATGTTAACTTGCCCACCTGCACAGAGATCACCGGTAGACCCCTGTCAATATCCACTGCCCCAACAACGAGGCTAGGATTTACCTGTGTACTTCCCAGGCTCCGTTTCTGAGTGGGTAAGGTAGCCGACAGTGAGTCTTGACAGTTCTCAGTGGATGAGGCAGAGCCAGTCATAGGCTTTGAAGGCGTCCGGATGTCAGGAAACACCTTAGCCCTCACATACTCTGTCAAGTTAGGAGCAACTTCCAGCAGCTCTCCCAATGATACCGTGATAGGTGTCTGTAATATCTGCCTGCTGACTGTTTTTGCCAGGGCCTGTGGCTGTAGAGCATCTGGGCTCTTCACTTCTTCTTCGACAGCTTTCTTGTGTGGTGTTTGCAAGCAATCCGAGTCAGGGAACCCTGCCCAATCTCCTCCCAAAACTGGCCCTTCGTGAGTCGTGGCTTCCGGGTCGGCTGTTTTAGCCTTCTGGTCCTCTTCCTCAGCCCGCCTAGCCTCCTCATTTTCCTTGTTGATTTCCTCTGTGAAGGCTATAAACTCCTTTCGAAGGCGCTCCTCCTTATCCCAGTCTGCTTGAGTTTTGGGTTGCCTCGGTTCAGGTTCCTTAAGCTCCTTATCCTCTAGAGGGAGCCCAGCCCTTTCCCTGGCAGCCCTAGTCAAAATCGTTGCTACCTCTGGGTCATCTAATTCCTGTAACTCTACACTGTTGACCCCCACAGTACTCGTTCCCTGTTTCTTAGCAGCCATGAATTGCTGAAAATCCAATTTATGTGGGCAGTTGCGCATCTGGTGATCAGTGCCTAAACAGAGGAAACAGGCATCACTTCGCCCTGACCCGCCTGCTTGATAACCTCCTTGTCTGTTGTAAACTGGCCTCCCTGTATTAGTAGTCGGCTGCGTAGCCGACACCTCATGGACCCCCACAGTCGGCCGGCCTTCCGATTTCGAGAGTCTATTGTTCGGGTTGGCTGGGTTCACAAAGCAGTATGCATCATCATGCCCGAATTTTTTGCACACAGTACAATACCTTCTAGGGATAGTATCAACCCACTCTGCCTGAGCAGTGACAGTGTTAGCACGACTACTGGTCGGCTCCGGCTTCTTAGTCTGGAAGTACAACTTCTTACCGGATGCATCAGTGCAGTTGGTCTCACAGCGTCTTGCTAACTCCTTAAGCTCGGTCAGGGTAGTAGCTGTAGAGCCGCTGGTAGTTACCTTAAGGTAGTCCAGTAACCCAGCTCGGAAGTATGTCAATTTAAATCCCTCTCCCACCTCAGTTTGTAGGCAATTTACCAGCTTCATAAAGCGTTCATAATAATCCTGAACCTTTTCTCCTTCTCCCTGTTTGAATGTCCGCAATGTCATATAGACCTGCTCGTCTGAATCCTGCTCCCTATATCGCAGTTTGAATGCCTCCTTAGCCTCCTCCCAGGTACAGTAGATGTGATGGTCTAACCAGTCATCAAACCAGCGCTGAGCCTTATCTACCAGTGTTGTACCAAACAGAGTAATGATGACCTTCTCATCTGTTTCGCCATTAAACCAGACACACTTGTCAAAGTATCTGAGGTGGGCATCAGGGTCACTACCCTCCTTGTAGGCCCTATAAGGTAACTGCTTCCTCTGGGTACTAACAGGCGGCCTTGGCGGAGCTGAGTTGAGGTCCGTTGTCCGTACTACTGGTGCCACTGGAGGAAGCATGGCCGTCACTGGATAAGATGCTGGGACCTGGGGGGCAGTGGGTACAGTGGACGGACCTCCTGGAAAGGCGGTGGAACTGTAGCCGACTGGTGCGGGAGCCAATGGTATGACTGGAGGGACCCCTTCGGATACAGCTCCAGGGATGGCCCCCACGAAAGTTGGCTCTACAGTCTTCCCAGAGTACACAGCTGGTTGGGTCGGCTGTGTGGAATGATACACATCCCCGGTGAGATGATCTACGTATCCTGGCAGCTTATGGGCAGTTGAAGAGTTCGCTGTAGGCAAAGGGTTAGGTATCACCCTCCCTACTGTTGCTTCGGGTTCCACTATATGCCTGTAGGGGGTTGTTGGAATAGTCCCCTCAGTGCGCCCCTGCTCTGTTTTCCTCCGTTGGTCCTCCCACAGATCCTGCAGTTGGGCCAACTCCTGTTTCTCACGCTCTAGACGTTCCTGTTCCTTCTGTTGGGCAATCAGTTGCTGTGCTGCTAGCTGTTGGGCCGCCAACTGTTGTGCCGCCAGTCTTTGCACAGCCTCTTCCACACGACGGTGTAAATCTTCACCTTGCGGTGTTGGGTTCTTCTCTGTCCATTGTGGTTCAGTGTGCCAATGTTGCAGGGAAGCCACTCCTGAGGGTACACCTTGTTGTAGAGCCTCTAACTGCATTAGATATTTCCCTGGATCCTGTTTGCTCTGAGTCTGACTGGCCTGGTGTTGCCTGACTCTCTCTCGCCTTGCCATTAGCTCCGCTGCAAAGGCCTCTAGTGCCCTCTGATCTTCCTCTTCTGGCTCCCACCCTGATCGTAATCGAAATTCATCCAGAAACTGAACGTTTCTGTTATGAAGATTGTCTGAGGGGTGAAAGGGTCCTTGCTCCTGTACTGATCGACTCCTGGTTTCATCCATCTTCTGCCGCAGATTCTGGAATGCAGCGGGTAGTGTCTCAGGGGTTTTTGGCAAGTGCCCTGGTGATACAGGTCGGCTACGTAGCCGAGTCGGCTCCGTCTCCAGGTCGGCTCTGCCGGTAACTGTACTCGGCCACTGTGTTGGCTCCGCAAAGACCTCCTGCGTTTGACGCCTTTCTTCCCGAAAAGTGTTGTAGTCGTCCACTGCAGCCGAAAAATCTCTTCTGAAGGACGCTGTTCTCTTCATGTCTTGGTACTTCCAAGGAGTGTTGGTTGGATCAGGTTTGCGACTCAGTCTATCCCCTTTTTCAGACTGCCTTTCCTCTCCAAATCTGCTCTCTCTTGTCCTCCCATCTGATGATGACAGGTCATTCTCCACCTCCATGTCAATCAGCTCGCCGACTTGCTTGGCTGCACTGCCCTGTGAGCTAAGTCGGCTCTGTCCTTCCGCTTGCTTCTGCTCAGTAGTCCGTTCCTCACGTTGCATATACCTTCGATATCGCTCCATTTCCTGTCTCTCAGCTTTGAAGTCGTTCATATCCCCCTCCTCCATGGCGTTCACTGGCCGTAGTGAGCAGGCGACTGTCTATGTGCTGGTCTCTCTTGCTTCCAGTCCTGTCTGGCCGTTACTGCCTGTCAGAGTGAATGCTCCTGGTCCGCTGTTCTCAATCAATTTCCAATGACTTTTGGTCTGTTTCTTCGGCAGTCTGTATCTCTGCCACTCAGCACTCACTGACCCAACACTTGGTGTGTGGTCTGGTCAATACTAACAAGTAGTTGGAGAGGGTTCCGAACAAGACAAAAGAAATTTCAGAACTATTCTGTCCCCTATTCCTATCCCCTTTTTCGCACTGAATTAATCTCTCAGAATTTACAGTCTATGGGTGATAGTGTTTATTTACCACTGTGATTGTCCTGGGTCAAAAATTAACCTTCTGCCCAGGTTTTCACATCCATCAGTTTTCCAAATTACTTTAAACCCCACCTCACACAAAGTGCCTAAACCGACCCACGTCCTCAACCCGAGGTCCGCAGCCGACCCAGGTCTCAATTTCAGGTACCCAAATTCAAATTTCAAAATCTTAACAGTTTTTTAAGCATCTTTGAATCTTCGAATCTGGTGTTCTTTGAATTTTGAATACACAAATTTTTATTTTTTTTTTTGTGGGTTACTTACCTTTCACCCCCTTTTGTTTCAGTGGATGTTCGAATGTGACTTGAACCACCCTCTATCCCCTTTTTCGCTGTGGAACTGCCCTCAGTTCCCAAGGTGGGTGTCAGCCAATTCGCTTCTCCTTCAATTGCTCACAGTACCTGCGCCCAAACAGCCTGAAGCAAGGTTAATATGCTGTTACTGTCCTTCTGAGCGCATACTGGAACTGCCACTGTGTCTGTACCACTGTTTTCTGCCCAGAAAACACCTGAACCCAAAACTGTCCCTGTCCCTCTCTACTACAGCAGTGTGCAGAATTCAGATATCTAGAGTTGGGCTGTGTGCTTGCTAGCACGACTGCCTGCCCTTTGCAATACTGCAATGGCTCTCAACATCTGTCAGGGACTGCTTAGCACCTCGGACTCCCAGGGCAGTGGATTCAGCACTCCTACGAAACCTCTAACAGTCAGTACTGCCTCTCTGCAGATTAAATGACTGACTCTCAGACCGCTCTAGTGTGTGGACAGCCTTCAGCAAGCAGGAGATCACATGATCCGAACTAAAGCATGGTCGCCAATGATAGAGGGAGGATTTATCAACCAAACCCTAACTCTATAAACCCATCAAAACCCTAGAAAACCCAACACATCCAAGTATTCCAAACACTCATAACAAGCTAGAAACATACAATACAAGTGAAGAAAACAGTCAAAACTGCAATTAATGAGTCAAAACAGCCCATAATCATGGTACAGCAGCCTCTAATGGCTCTCAAACTCCCCTAACTCTAACTGCTCTAGTCTGGAATGATTACAGGAAACCCTAAAGTTGTCTCTTAAACCCCCTTGAAACCTGGCGGCTATCATCCAGTCGGCTGGACATAGTTCATCCAGTCGGCTGGACAGAGTTCATCCAGTCGGCTGGACAGAGTTCATCCAGATGACTGGATGACTGTCTGAAAACTGCGAAGGTAAAAACTAAGGGGGACTTAGAGGAAAACCAAAAAAAGAGGAAGAGGGGAATCTCCGGTTAACAATCGTAGAGGATGTTGATGCAGAATTTATGTACATTAGCATGCTAAGGCACAAAATAAATGTTTGAAACTATTCGAAGAAAATTAGAAAGCTGGGACTTTTTACTTTCTAAACCCCTAAAGCTGGGACTTTTTACTTTCTAGAACTTAAAATTTGCCAATAATAAGTAAAAGTGGAAAAGTAAAAGTAAAAGTTTATTTGCAAATCAAAATCCAGGTATGAGTGGAAATTGGCCTCTTGAGGATTTACATTGGAGTCTAAAGCTAATGCACAATTACTAATTAATCAAGCAACATTTTACTTGGAATTAATCATTAATCAAGAAACATTATACTTTTGGTGAATTTTGGCATTGAGATCTTTTAGAAAGATATTTCAGAATTAGTACTGTTGGGAACTCTGGGAAGTTGAACTGTCCAGGGACTCTTAGATATAGTGAAATGTCAAGGGGCAAAACAATTTACTGAAGGCAGGCGGTGGCAACAAATTTGAATTTTTTTAATTTTTTTTATTTTTTCTGTATTTTTATCGACTCAGTTTGGATATAAGTACAATCACAAAGTTTGAATCATCGATGAAAGCCTTGGTGGCTTGGTGATCCGAGGCTTCGGGTTCGAACTGTCGTGGCAACCCCAGGGTGCTAGTGCCGGGTTCGAATCCACCCTCCGACACCCACCCCACCACGCTTTCCAATGCGCAGTTGATGGTGCAAATTTTCTTTTTTTTAATTTTTTTGTTTTACTAATTCTAAAATATCTCTCTAAAAGATCTCAATGCCAAAATTCACCTGCCACATAAGAAATTTTGCCAAAATATCACTCAGCCACATATGAAATTTTGTTTAGCCACATCCCTTTTTGTAGCCTCAGTCAAGCCCAACACATTCAAACGCAATTTTTCTTCATCAGAATACTTGGGTAATCATTGTTGATGATATATTGGATCAAGGGGGTGGATCAATGACCAGAAAAAACATAACAGACCGATTCAAGACTGATTAAGGTCGATGGAAACAAAGGCAGACTAATTCAAGGTGGTGGAAACAAAGGCAGACTAATTTAAGGCGGTGGAAACAAAGGCAGACTGATTTAAAGGCGGTGGAAACAAAGGCAGACTGATTTAAAGGCGGTGGAAACAAGGGAGACTGATTTAAAGGGGGTGGAAACAAAGGCAAACTGATTTAAAGGCGGTGGAAACAAAGGCTTACACCAAAGATCGTAGCCATTCGGTATAAGGATTTAAAGAACTTAGAGTTTTCATTTGATTGATGAAAACATTTAAATCTACTGTTGATAATTAATAGTTGGTTTACTCAAGGTGTACACATGACAAGGGTAAAAATACCATCCACGAATTCGCTTAACATAACATTTGCTGTGGAAGCTTTGTAGTAAACTGAATGGGGAATTCAAGGAATACAATCTGTAATGAAATGAATGCAATCTGTAATGAAATGAATACAATCTGTAATGAAATAAACAGTATGAAATGAATGAGAAGGTGATATTCCTAGCAATAGTTGGCGTTTTTTTTTTTTTTTGGCGTTTTGTTTAGAGACCGCTACTCTGTTCTACAACTGAATTCTAATTGAGAATGGTACATGAACGACAAAAAGAAGATTAAACAGAATGTTTTGGAAAGATTAAACAGAATTTTAGTCTAAAAACACCATCCATGATACTCCTAGTCAATTCTACACGATGTTGATAAGCACCATGAACTCATTTTTGCAAAATGAACTATTCAAGTGCAGTGAACATTGTTCCAAGTCTGAAGCAGATCTATATTTCAAGTAAAGGCATCTTCGGAATAATAGGTAATTCGGATTCATATTTGACATTGGCATTTGCTTGATGGGGAAATTAGTACATGAATTAGTACATTAGGAGGATATCATATGCGTTGGAAACCTGCCAGCACAAGAATTAAATCTGGAAACAAGACTTTTGCATATTGTAATGCAATTTCATATTCCAAATAACAAACTGAAAACTACAAAACCAACCTGCTCTTGTTTGTCATGAACAGTTCCTAACGGGAAATTAGTAGCCTCACGATTCCACCAACTAAATCCAAGAGTCCCTCGTGACAGTTCAACTTACCGGAGTTCCCAACAGTACTAACTCTAAAATACTCTCTTAAAGATCTCAATGCCAAAATTCACCAAAAGTATAACCATATAAGCACATCCAAAGGGATCAAGGTTTAAGCTATAGACTCCAATGTGAAACCTCAAGAGCCCTTCACTTCAATGGTAAACAGTTTGCAACCTTGAGGTAAACTTTAGACTAAGTATCATCATCGCTATTTTCTATGTGGCTTTGTTGATCTTCGGAGGACTCCACGTTGCCAACAACATTGTTATCGATGGAATCTTCTGTCACGTCCACCCTAACCCAAGCTCTGCCAACCCGTGTTCTATCTTCCCTCCACCTTCTTGCTCCCTCCACCGCATCTGATGCGTTATATGCCATCCTCTTTTTCTGCAATGCTGCTGCTATGAACTCGTCATTTTCCACTGACCTAACGTTGTTGATTCTTTGCAGTCGTTCCTTCTTTGCAAACCGGTGCTGTATATTCCGGTACCAATGTTGATATTGCTGAACAATAGCATTTGTCCTGTCCTTAGTGCCGTTGTGTTGAGTGTGGTGTTGATTAGCAGCCTCAGCTGCATGATGCGATTTTTCCATACCTTGATTGTTCCAAACAGCAAGGCTCCCGTATGTTTCCACATACCAAGGACCGTGCCTCACAAGGTTATGCTACAAAAAAAAGCCAGTTTCATGAATTATTAGTACATCCTAAACAACACGGTAGTAATGACTAGAACTGTTGCAACAATTAAGATCAAATAGTAATGGTGGTTCAAATCCAGAATCATACCATATAATGAGTGACGTGGTCTTCCCCAAAACACTTCAAGTAAAGGCGCCCCCATTTCTCAATTTTAGGCCTAAAAGTGCTGATCTGCTCCTGATTCAAGGTAAGGCCCACCAGATATGGAAACACTTGTTCCAACGCTTCCCACATTTCCACCCTATCTAGATATTGCCTACCCTGATCTAGGGTGTTGTTTTCTGAGCGCAAAACATCCTTCCACACTCGATGTTGCCCTAACCAAGTGGACGGTTGGAACATCGTAGCTGCAGTCACGCCACTGAGGGAAGGTTTGATAGGGACACTTTTGAAAGCACCGCTAAGTGTTGCATCCTTCATTATGCGCACGTTCCCACCATGAAGCCCAGCTGCAGACAGTGTCTTTTCCATATTCTCTATAGTAGCATGTTGACGGACTTCATTCTCCATGTTCCAAATGAACATGAAGTGCATGTGAAGAATTTTCTCAATCATTCTTGTCAAAGCATGCAATGTACAAATATGGACTCTTTCAAGTGGAATAGGCAGTATAGGTTTCCATCGCGATTCTTCTACAATAGGAGACGGGTTGGATCTGATATTACTTGCAAATAGACCTCCATGCCACGTATGTTTTCTTCTCTTTGCCTCAGAGGTGGCACCTGCCACTGTTCCCACCACAGGTTTTGTCCTCTCTTGGTTACAGTAGATGCAAGAATGTTTCGCGTTGGCACCATGCTTCAATCCATACAAGCATTTGATTGTCTTCATATCTGCAGATAAGTGCCACTCGACTTTGAAGTTGCCAACACCTTCAATAGAAAGCAGCTGGCCCCCTTCTTGAGCTTTGATCAATGCTGGGAACGCAGTAAGTTCAAACACCCATTTGAGGACCTCATGTGATTCTTTGGCAACCTCAAAGCAAGCAACAGGCCATATTTCTGTTTCTGACTGAACAGAAAAATACCTATCGTCGCTTTTTTCAATGCTGGTGTCTAAGGCACGATTCATAATTGTCAAACTAACCCTTTCATACTTCCTTCCATGCATAATCTCAGCTTCGTCCATCTTCAACACAAAGACCAAAGGCGTGTTTCCAACTTCTGCACATCCCAAGTTCCCAACAGCTACCACATTTGAGCACGATGCAATCATGACAAAGCGTAGAATTGCTAATCAATAAGAAACCCGTTGGGAACACATAGCTAACTGTCCATACTTGTCTACGGTTGCTTCTGAACGAAGTAGTTACCTTCGGTGGTAAAACCGTACAGCTTCACCATACTCCGTTGCACAGCTTCGATGTCAACAAACAAAGAATTTTTTGATGTCAAGACAACTCTTTCAATCTCTGATTTCTTCTTCTTTCCTTTGGTCGTTGGAACTTGTGTTACCAGCTCCAGTGTATTATCTATGGAGTAATAGTCACCAACAAGATCTTTCAACTTTGAATTTAATTCTGTTCGCAACAAACTGACCTGTTGAATGCATTGCCCAGAGTTCAATTTTAAAAGTTACACAACAATCACATGCATGCATGTTATTTGATTAGAACCAATAAAATGGCAAACCAGATGATTTTTTCTCACAAATTCTAGTTCCCAACAGTGTTCTCAACAGTAAGACTAGTATCAAGGTTAACTAGTACTCTGCTTCAAAATCAGTGTTCCCAACAAGTGTTACCACGTACCTTGTGAGGATTTGGCAAAAATGTTGCCTTTAAGCGTTTGTCAACAAGCTGCACTCTCCCTTTAACTGTCTTATAGATCTCACCGTATCCTTTTTGAGAGACTCCAGTCATATCACATGCTGCCAGAACCGCTTCTGTTCCTAGCTCCTTCCCAATTCTCTCAAGGTAGTAGTTGGTCATCCTGGTCGCAGCAAAACTATTTCGCGGATTTGACACCAATGCCACTGTTTCTCCTTGTGACATTATTTGAGCAAGAGCATGGCCTGTCCCCTCTTGTATGTCCCTGTCGCCACACAACCGCTTCCTACCTTTTGATGTCTTGTTTCCATCATGTATGGATTGAACTACCCTGGGTTGCAACAAGCTTCTAATTTTGGCTATACGAGCTCTTGCAGCTCCACCAGTCTTGGCTAATTCAGATAAACCCTTGGATGCTCTCAATTGTGCTCCTAGTGGAGTACTAATCATTCGTTCAATTTTCTTCCTCAACTTCGACAAAGCCCTCCTCGCTTCTGTCAGTTCATGTTGCCCGTCCGCAAGTTGTTGTTGGTGCGCTTCACGTACTTGTGGCAAACCATGGGTTGCTTGCAACATTGCCAACGATATTTCTTCTGCATGTTGATCAGCCGCTTCTTGTCCCTGCTGTCGGAGGTGTAGTAAGTTGTTCCTATAATTGTACTCGTTACGCTCCAACTGATCTTCCAGTGCTACACATCGAGACCTCAAAGATTCAGATTCGCTCTTCAACATATTAATCTCCTCTGTACTACCGGCAAGAAGGTCAGCTGAACGCATTGCCCATCTGCTATTTGCAGCATCAAGTTCGGACTTCAGATTGGCAACGGAATTTTGCAAGCCAACCTTTTCACGGATACAATCAGTCCTTGCCTTTTCTAGCTCTTGTTCCAACCCCACTATTGCATCGTTGGTGCTAACGAGGCGTTTTGTATATCCTAACAGGCCAGATTCGCCATGACAAAGGAATTCCAAACAACTCTTCAACGTCCCAAACTGCGGTGGCTTCCTAGTGAGTGGATCTGTTGGGTACAAATTTCCATCCAACCACAGATCCATGTTGGTGGCACCAGATGCTCTCAAGACTGGAAATTCTAATCTGGAGACTTGTTGATCAAGTCGAACCCCTTTCTTGACAATAGGTGCGAACTTGCTATCAAGAGCTACAGATGCCGTGTATCCACTACCCCTTCCCCTGTTGGCAACATCCTGAAGCGCCATCTCTAACAACAAAACTGAGACAATCAAGTGGCCACCTAGAAAGAACCCTGTATAGGGCGGGAAAGAATTCTATTTGTAGAACAAAGTCTGGACATGGCTGGGATTTGCCGGGAAACATTTTCATTGGTCTTGTCTCCAATGGCGGGAAATTTTTACATGTCCACAACAGTACGTCGACCTCTCCACATCTCTCGGCCATTCTGTTGGTGGCAACACACACACGTGTTGGCACCATGTGTACCATATATAATACACTCATGTCTCCACATGACCACATGGTGCCAACATAAATAATCCTAGATTAATGTTGGTGGCAACACCCATGCGCATGTTGGCACCATGTGTACCGTATATAGTACACTCATGGCCCCGCATGGCCACGCGGTGCCAACATAAACTAATCCCAGTTTAATCCGAATGTACATTTTCCCAAAAACGATGTATCAAGGTTAAATACATAATATATTTGGCTTGATATTATATTTTATCCCAGGTTCTCATTACTGTTACCAACGGAGTACATGCGGGACAACCCAAATGCTGCCAACAAGGCCCACTACTTTCCCACACCGTGCCAACTTCCCCATGGATCCACATTTTGATTGGTCGATGGATTTGATGGCAACTTGCTGCAAGTACTCAAACTGGCCAATTTCTTTGATTTTCGGAAAAGTTTAATTGCATTTCCAAGCCAAAAGTACTGGACACTCCTTCACCCGAAATTTTCTCTAATGGAGGATTCCTAAAAATGTTCTAAAAATGAAGAACACATTGGAATCGTGAGAGACACAGAAAGTGGACATAAACATTTCAACACTATCTCCTTTGAAAACATAGATTCTTCAGTAGAGGAATTACAGAATCAGAACATTCAGAAGCCATGTGCAGTTCTCTTTCTTCGTTTTCCGATATTTATATTACATAATTAACTCTTTTATTTCTATATTATTCTCATCCTATGCACACTGTTAATTATAATGCAATCTGTCAATCCCACAACAGTTAAAAAACCTTGAACTCATAAGTTCTCCGAGTAATCCTTCTTCCTCTCTCATGTAACCAAATTCATTTGGAATATAGAAATACTCATTCCCCAAAAAAAAAAAAAAAAAAAAAAAAAAAAAAAAAAAAAAAAAAACAAATATCTTTGAATGAAAAACACAAAATCTGGAAGTATGGTACATTGGTACATACTTGGAACACCATGGGAGGTCAAACAGTACAATAGAAAATCGTAATTCCTTTTGTTTATTCATTGTAAGCTCACTGACTCTCCGTCAGTGGGGTCTCTAAAATGAGGTGCGGTCCGTCTGTTGCGTCCCTAACGTCCTCGGGAAAAAGAGGACTTCTCTCGCTCAAGAGGCAATTCACATTACTCCCCGAACTCATATTCACGTGCCAGCGCATACCCTGCAAGTATGTAAAAACTTAACCAGTGCAAGTGGACAAGACGAGGTCCCACTTATTGTGATTGCGGTTTCCCTGGAGAGAAGCTGGTTCCCCATTGGAGGACCTCGCCATGGGCCCCCCATGCCGCTCTGTACAGGTTCGCAGCCCCTCTTTCTGAAGCTCCCCAGCGAAATGCGACTACTTCCATGCTTTTCGGAATGAAAAACGTCGCCATCCCTTCCAGTGAACTATAAAATCAAGAAATCCATCACCGGCCTAAACACTCAATAGTTAGAGCTTCCTTCTACTGGAACTCAAATTCTATCACATGAATAGATGCAAAGTAAGCTTCATATTCACTGATCAACATGTACTACTGTCAACATACACAAAATATGTTGAAGAACTAGTAGTGGATAAACGTAGTGATTTTTTGTAATTCGACCAGATTTTGAAGCAGCTGTAGAAGCAGAATGCTTTACGCATCCACTGGAATTCATTCCTGATGCAATTGCGACCTAGTTCATGATCCGCTTAAAAAGCAAACGAAACACAACACGTTCGTGTCATCACGTACGCTCCGAACAAAGTCTGCTATTGTTTCTAAAGCAAATCGTAGAGTATAGACCTTGATTCAGGGTATCACGAGCAAGTCAAAGTTGCAAAGGTATGCAAAGAATTCAGAAAACAGACTCTTCACACAACACACAATCCCATTTTACGAAATCTGCTGAGGCACCAGAAATATTGTTTTTAGTTTTATTCCGAATGCGAAGAATGAAGCTCATGCTGAGACTGCAACAATCATACTAAAAATGTACAGTAGAGCTGCTGTTTGTACACATGGTAGAACAGTTTCTACAATTGGTTATTGCCATGTGAAATCTTAATTATTCCACGAGGTGGTGCGACGTACGCTAGAGAGTGTTACGACAATTGGTCCGTATCTCACCAGCATTGTCGATGAGCACCTGGTACCTGGCCATGACCACCATGGCTTGGGCAAACTTGGTGCCAAAGTTAGCGCCGTTGTTGGCCTGGACTTCGGAAGCGGTTAAGCTGTCGTCTAACAGGACCTGATCCGAAGCCAGCAAACCGCGGTTGTTGATGATGTTGTCGAAGTACTTACTATCGAATGTGTTGGGCGTCTGCTCGTCCAGGTTGAGTTGAGTGGTGGCAGCGGCGGTCGGGCAGGAAGCTTTCATGGAGGCCAAGAGGTCGGCCGGGATGCTGGAGTCGGCGTTTGGGTAGAGACGATCCGTGACGAACGAGCAGTGGGCGACACCGATGGAGTGGCTGCCTGAGAGCGCCACCATGTGGGCGGCGTTCAAGTTCTTGAGAGCGAACACGGAGAGAAGCTGCGACACTGTCATGGTTTGCAAGGGGAGCTCTGTGGCCGGCTCTGCTGCGTTTGATTCCGTGCCGTCTCTTCTGCCGGCAAACACATCCCAGCTTTGACCTCCCGTCTGCAAGGCAACATTGACGAGTGCGCTCTTTCATCAGGAAGCAGCTACAACAAGCAATTTTAAACCAACAAGCTGTATGGAATTCTTGCGAGAAAATATGCTTGACTTGTCCCAATTCAGTGCAGACATTCAAGTGTGATCGATCTAAAGGGCTTGAATGCTGAATGAACTGACTTAGCAGGCGTTAAGAGTGTATCGGTTCATTTCACGTACCAGCACAACAGCGTCACGGGCTGCGTATTGTAGGATGTCTGCGCATGAAACCACTCCTGGGCATGCCTTCTCCACTGCTGCTTTTGCGGCGTCAATTGCTTCGAATCCATGGAGGTTTACGTTGATAGGTGCTGTCTTCTCGGAATTGGCTTTGTCCAACAGCACGGAGGCTTCACATCCCTGTAAGCAGCAAATGATTTCCAAAAATAAGACCATTTCTTAGGCGGCTAGGCTCTTCATTCACATCAATTCACACAGTTTTAAACAATCCAAATCAATGAGAAACTAAGTGCTGTTCTATCCAAAAAGCTCCAATCACGCTGTTATGTAGTACCATTGCGAGTTCTTTTAATTGCATACTATGCTTCGATTGAAGGCAGTGGGAAGCGAACAAGTGTGAAGTGAAAAACGTTAACATAGCATGTTGGAAATATTTCTCACACGAACGAAGCAATCATGGAATGCGAGACGCAAAACGCCAGGAGCAACGGTGCTGTCACTAGCGATGGAGTTCTTCATGGAATCGGCGATAATGGTTTCCACCGTAGGGCACGAATTGGCGTAATGCCCAACCACGAGGTCAGCTTCCGCGGCGTTACTCATATACAATGTGACCACGGCCACTGTTAAGAAGATGGCAGCAACGCCTACCAAAGTTCCTTGAGACTCTCCCATCTTGTACAAATTATGCCTCCCCTGCAAGGTCACTGAGGGTGTACTCAGGTGAGCTGAAAGCCTGAAATCAGTTCCTTTCCAGATTATGCACAAGTGAGCTGATACAACTATCTAGTCGGTGTAAATTACTGATTGTTGCAACTGAAATTGTTAGGTAGAAGAAGATGCACTTGAATCCCCTCTCTCTGTTACAACAATTCTACGTCCCCTGATCCATCCATTGGCATCAAAAGGAGACTAGCAACCGCCAGGTTTGGACTAAACAAAATTGTGTAACCTCGAACTCAGCATGCTTCAAATGAGTATATTACAGTTTTGAAGCCGAACTGTCATTAACTCTGCAAGCGGGAAGCAAAACCCTAGATCAGAGAGAAAACCATATCATATGGACCAATTATATTGCAACGATCAGAAGGCTAAGCCTAGCAGAGGCAATAGGTTCATTTCCTGGGGAAACGGTACTCTGAAGGCTGATTCTGTGTAGCAATCAGCAAGTGAGGACTCTATTCTAGAAGGACATATATAGCCGACCTCTGAAAGAGCATGGCTCTCGGTGCGATGCTCAGTTCCCCAGACCAATATGGCTGACGCTGAGCAAGCTGAGCAGAATGGAGAACTCGGAGGCTAATTTGAAATTGTGATAAGATTATTACTTCCTTTGATTACTTTGTAGAAACGGGCACCTAATCCAATTTAAAATGCTCCAAAACCGCAATCGCCCATCCTCATCCCCTTGACCAGTGGAATCGGCAATAATGGCAGACTTCTTTCAACAGTTCCTCCTATAATTTCCCAATTTTCATGCACGGCTTTCTTTCTCGTTTGACATATGCTTTACAGTGCCTTGGCTGTCAAGGTAGTCTTCGTCTACGATCAAGTCGTCCGTTGACGCAATCCTCCTTGCACCCTGTTCCCTCCCCCACCTGCTCCTGGAATTCCAAGTGACCAGTTCATACCTCCTTGCAATATGCATCTACATCTACTGGGTGGAATATGTGATCCTGGCAGACTGAATCCCAGAACGCCAGCAAATTGCTCATGTCAGGCCCACCAACACAAAGTATGTCCAAGTAATTCCATGAATTCTCGACGATGGAGTCATGTAGATTCGAGAATCACTTCCATCGCAATTAAGTCCAACTCGTTGGATGGAACATACAATTTATTATTTGGTTTGACATATCATACCTCGTGTAAAAGATTCCTCTTCCAAAACGTGTCTGTTGTGCAATCGCTAGTAGCTACAAGATCAGTGTCGTATCCTGAACCTGAGCCCAAACTACCATCACAAAGCGCTAGAAGTTCTATAATGTAGAACAAGTTTTGGCATTGAAGTCTTGCAATAAAAGCATTATATTTCAGTCAGCAAAATGGTCTGTGACGCACCCACTTCCTATGATTTAATTGATCAGGTAATGTCATCTGATTTAGAATTTTGCAGAGAGTGTGCTTGTTTCAAAGGGCCTTTGTAACTCGGAAGAAGAAAAGAAGAGCCATGACAGAAAACATGCAATGAACAGGTTACTAGCATCACATGAGTTCTGTGTTGCAGCTAGCTAAGTTAGATCCTGCTCTCTCCTCACCGTTCCGGAGTGGGAGCTATGGTCAGGTTAAGGAGGATGTTTCTAAGTGAGCTTTATTCGCAGCGTACATGATCACCGGTGAAGACTTTCATGCATCATCGTGACCCTACCACACCATGCTCTCGACTTACAGACAACCTCGACCCATGGAAGCCTAAATGAACCACCCAAACAGTGATAAGCCTCACTGTAGTGATAAGTAGATTGATGACCAGCAATCGTCATGTTCACTGTGCTCATATTCTCACAAGGTCCTGTGGAGATAACAGAGAAGGCATCACATGTGGATAAAAAATTTATCATAAGAATTTATCATAGAATTTCCATTATGGTAAAACTTATCATAAAATTTATCATAAAATTTATCATGAAATAATGGAGATAATGGGCTATCTTTCACTGGTACTGTACTGATTTTCCAGTCAACCATACTGTTTTTCACTGGTGATGTTGGAATTAGATTTACTTGGGAGTTTGGTAATCTCTGCAGTTCAGGTTGTGTGGAAGTCACACTGTTCCGGAGTTGTACTCATGATGGAGCCTAATCATAAGCAGGTTGAGGTGGTTTCACTTTGGGGACTATGGTTTTGAACTTTATGTTGTGTACTTGGATTACAGATGAATGACACGGAATTTACATTTGCAAATTTGATGAGCATGGTTGAGCTACAGATGCATCCCAAAAGTCAGTTTTCTCAATGCTTCTCCATGTGCTTCTGTAACATGATTTTTCACATATGGGCCAGTAGAGTGACATTATTGGGGATTCCTTTCAAACTGGTATCATTCCGCTCATGCAAACGGCCAGCGTTGTATGAATATATCAAATGAAGTGGATTTTGGGCCCTAATAATGCACTCAAAGAGATTGGAACCTCTGCTTTCACTGTGGGCCCAGACCAGGTGTTTCAAAAAGGGTCGGCTAATACTTGTATTTCATGCTGGGGGTCAACATTCTTCTCCAAGTTCAAGAGACATGCACGTCATCGTAGCTGGGGCTTCAAACAGTCCTTCCCTGTAAATAATTGGAGGCATCTTACCACCTACTACAAGAAGCATCCATGTTTTGCCAAAAGAAAAAGAACAACTACTGTAATCCACTCTAGTCTGGGAACATGCCTATTTCCGGACCATGCCAAAAATAACAAAAATTTTAAAAACTAATAGATAATGTTGACAAGAATGTATAATTACTAAACATAAAAATCTATAGCCATAAATAGACTCAAAATTCATTTGTATATGATGCCAAAAATGAATTTTGGAATGTATTTTCCTTTATTGATGAAATCTGATTAAAAAAAATTGGTTTATTGATAATAATTGTATTAAATTCATAAATGGATGAAAATAGATTAATTTATACTAAATGTAATTAATTGACCAGAAAAATAATTATTATTGTTATATTATGACATTACAATTAATTATTGGCAACAAAAACGTGGTTAATTTTGATGGTTCAAAAATCATCTTATGGTAGATATATATAATGACTTTCAACATCTACCATGTTCAATTAAAAACTATTAAAAAAAAATCTTGACTACTTTAAATAAAAAATATTATAAAATATAATGCATTGAATTTTACTTCATTAATTTAAAGTTTACTATTTAATTTACTATCAAAAGTAAATTAATTGGTAAACTGTTATTTTTCTATTAAATTAATTATTAAATAATTTTAAATTTTATAAATGATTTAATATTTTAGAATTAATAGTAAATTAATGATTATCAATAGTGTTAAAGTAGACTAATAGCAGTAATTCAAGAATTTATAATGCATTAAATAAACTTTAATGCATTTAAATTTACTTCATAGTTAATTCAAAGTTGTTTAAACTATTTAAGGTAACTTAAAAAAAAAACTTTATGCTTCAAAATAAATACTTTTATTTTATATCTTAGATTAAAAATTAAACATAATGTAATATTAAAAAAATCATATTATTTTATTATGATATGATAAAATGTATCTCCTCAATAATACATATATACAATCAATTCCACAATCATGTGAAATGTTGAATTGTACAAATACACATAATATCTTTATTATCAGTTAATAATATGTTTTTATTTTTCTATTTCAAAATTCCATAGAAAGTGAACGTTTTACTTGATGATATGGCAAACCTCCTTGAAGTGGATGGTAAGGACATGTTTTTGAATGATGATATGCGTCACAAGTCCCCCAACATGGCAATGGTTTTACTCGACAAAAAGTCCTCCGAAACATATTCATCACCTTCTTGCAAATGAATTTTGATGTAGGTAAAGGTAATATACCAAAGAAAAGAAATGTATTGTGTTCATGTGATAAATTATATCTTGAATTTAGTTTATTGTTTATAATTGTGAAACCATTACTATCAATTCTAGAAGCATAATCTTCATTATATTCTAAAACTTTATCTCCTTGTTCTAATAATAAAGACAATGAAATATACGTCGACTCATCATCACTAGATTGACTAGGTGAACTCATCTTCTACTACTCTATCTATAACAAAATAAAAACTATATACATTAATCTCCTTTAACATGAAAATATAAGATAATTCAAACTACATAAAGTGTAAAAATTTAGTATATATATATAGATAAAGTATTTACAAGCTAAATTTGTTAAAAATTACCTTATTGATTAAACTTTATTCTAATTTTGTCTTTATATGATTTGAACATAAGTTTAACTTATAATTAATCTTTGCAATAATTTAATTTATTAAATTTCTATATACCTCACCCTCCATGGAAAAATCAAATTGGTTAAAAATAGAATTTTGAATTTTTTTGCTAAATCATTCAGAAATTTAGTTTTACGAGTAGACTACAATTTAGATGATAGGGTCCCAAATTTCTATTTTTAACCAGGTTGGTTTTTCCATGGAGGGTGAGATATATGAAATTTAAAGATTACTTCATTAAATATCTATCAAATAAAATAACTTTGGATTTCATATTTAAATTTAAATTTTAAAATAAAATAAAACTACATACATCCAAAAATAAATAAAACCAAATTCATATAAATTAATTCTATTTTAAGTACGTAATATCATTAGTTCTACACCACAAACTTAGACAGTCTGAACATAAACTCGTACTTTCATAGTGGCATAAGCTCATAAACTTACTAGTAAAACAAACATAAACTTTAGTCACGCCAACAAACTAGAGTTCCACTTCCTGTTTTATCCACCATATGCTAACTTAACACTTCAATCCGGTATGTCGACAATCCATCGCTTGTGGGTTTCCAATCATGCCCGAGAATGAATCCTCGAAGAGTAGAAATCTAGACATACACACACACACACAACACAACTGATTGATCGTCACCTCAATCACACGTGCCAAGCTCAGCTCTTCAACATGATCAATCACATGATGATGTTGCTGGAAAGAGTTCAAGGTGGCTACATGGGTGGGATGATGATGATGTCGCTGATTGCAAGCACCTGGCATTGATGTGCAGGGATCACATGTGAAATGGAGTTTTTTCCAACTATGTGAAGCAGGTTGTGGAGTTTAGGGTATGGAGGGCAGTTTCATGTTGGTATCTGGGAGTTTGCTGTTGGTGCCCAAGTTTGTACCCTCAGGTTTGAGTTCGGTGAGTGCTCGGCGGCCTATTTGGAAAGGAATTGGACAGGAGCTGGGTAGGACGAGCTTGGGTTGGAGGTTTTGCTCCGACAGGGGGTTTTTGCGGGAGGGTTTTGACAGGTATGTGGTTTGTGGACTTTTATGTGATTTTGGTTTGTTGTTGGATGGGATTGTTGTGAAGCGTTTTGTTTTTAGGGTTTTGAGATGACATGTGCAGTAGGATAATTTATGCTTTCAAGGACATGTTGATTGTGCAGTTCTGGCAATTGATGGTGTGTTTGTGATGCTCTTTTTGGCAGGGGAGGTAGTGGATTGAGGATAGGTAGTAATGGGGGTGCGAGGCCAATGCTGCCGAAGGTCTTTGCTTGCTTGGAATCTTTAGATTCTGACAATGAGTTGCTAAGCTTTCAAAATGATTCCTCTGCAATGTATGAGCGTTTCGACATACGCGAAGCCCGGCTGGAGCACGAGTTCAAGGTACTGCTTATCATCTGAAGTCGCTTTTGTTGGATATTTTTTGTTGCTTGAATTACATGTTTATAGTAGTAGGTGCATTTTGTTCTTTAGGGTTTTGTAATGGTGGTGATTTGAAAATCTGATGTGCATGGGTATATCATGGCCAATTTCTCTGTCCATGGCCTCTGTTTCATACTAGCTCAGGTTTTTTTGTGACGATTGTCAAGATCTTCTGTCTCCTGGATATGATCTCTTGATCTCCTCAATAATCTCCTCAACGTTTCTCTGTGATTGTTGCTGATGTGGTTGTTGGCTGTTCTTGCTTTTGAAGGGTGCAGCCTGGTTGCGTGCGGATGCGTATTCTGAACAGCAATCATACACAAGGTCGGGAATATGTGCAACAGTGGAGTTTCATGAAGTGTTTTCGCGTAGAAATGTACTGCTGTCTGGTTTGGGAGACTGCATCCACTGTAGGAAGGAAAGAAATTAGGGTGTATTAAAAATGTGGAGTTTGTCAGAGAGCTCTCACCCATAACGCAAAAAGTCTAGTTTTATTAGTATGAAGAATCTCATAGATACGGTCATGCTCATGAGGTTTGTCGGATACGAAACATTGCTTTTCACACGTTGTGCTGAGTGTATATCAGGTACGTTGACAGCTTCAAGAAGAAGTTTGCAGAGCAGGTAAGTTTTTTTGCTATTCTGCATGCAGGATTTCTTTCTAGCGTGGCCTTACGTTGCCAAGTCTCTTAATAACAACTGTTTGACTGTTCTTTTGTGCCCAAATCTGTTGCAGGAATTTTCAGCATTGAAACGGCGTATATCAGGTCAGCCTGGCTCATACATTTGCCTTGTAGCGGTATGTTAGTCAAACCTTCTTTTATGTATTTATCTCGTCTAATGTTTTTGTTGATAAATTTGTATTAAACACTGTGCCACAGTTCATATCATGGCCACATTCTTTTGCAGCAGTTACTGTTGAGGCTTTTTTTTAAATCCTGATCAGTTTGCTTGGACTTTGTTTTGTGCATTTGCTTGTTGTTTCTCAACGAGGAAGCTTTTTTCTTCTGGTTTTTATTGTTTTAACATAGAAGAAAACTTTACCTTGGAAGATTGGCTAGATCATTAAGTTTAAAATATCTAGAATGCTACGGTAATATAGTTCAAGCTGCTGAAATTGTGAGGAGCTCCAGTTTGAGTTCATTCATTCATTCAGTCTGCTGTTCAGGTCTCGAAGGTATTGCCAAAAGATGCAGTTGACTTGACCTGGCAAGATGGTGGAAAGGAGACTAGAGTGCTCGGAACGCTTGATGTTAGCCTTCATCATCCATCTCCGGGTGAGGCCTTCGGAGGGGTATGTGAGAACCACAATATTCTCCCCATCATATCTTTTTATATCTCATCAATCCTATGCTGTAACATGCATAGTGTTAATGTGTAAATATTATGTTGCAGCAAGGGCTTCCATATGGCTACATTGCTAATGTCTGCGTGGACAAGTCTTTACGGAAACAGGGAATTGCATCAACATTGATGGAATCTGCAGTGCAAGTCGGACGAAAGTGGGGTAAAAATTAACTGCATTTCTTATATGAGCATTTAGTCATTTAGGAGTACATGTAGAAATTCATTAATGGTTTGTCTGAAGCTTTTTACCACCACTTATCACCCGATTACTCATCACATGGTCTACAATCTAACCTTTTAAAATTATACAGCATAAGTTCACTAACCAAGAAGAGCCTCCGACTCGTAGCTCATAATACAATTCATTTCAGCTATTGGGGATACTAATCAGGTCATGTGTACGCCTGCAGGGCTAAATGCCATTTATGTTCACACACATGCTACGAACAATCCAGCGTACAAGTTGTATTTGAAGAAGGGTTTCGAGGTAATTACTCTTGCAACTTTGACGTAGTTACTGATGAATTATCGAAGGATGAGGATGGGGTTGAGGATGATTTTGATTGTGGAATTAAACTTTTGCTTTAGCTGATATCTTTTGCAATGAGTGCAGGTCATTCAATCAGGATCTCCTCAAAATCTTGTGGATGGTAATTTACTTCTTCGATTACAGATGTAAATCAGCAAGAAGGAACAGCAGTTTTGACAATTGTTCTTGTTTCAGGTGATGTTATAGAATCTGTAATTCTGTTGCTAGTAGTGCTCTGGAATCTGGATTAGCCCCGTTGTAAGTTGTGTGGTGCAGTTCCAATTTTAGGCTGATAACGGATGCAAAGCAATAGAGTGAGCACAGGTTGATTACGGGTAATTCAATCATACCTATGATTGAGGCTGCTGGAAACCTTGCTGAAATAGAAATCTAGTTATTCAATCACATCGCAGGAAGTTAACGGAACTATGTAAATTACTTTCTTTACTTAAATTTTGAGTTACTGGAAAATCTTAAGAGCAGCTTCTACCCTTGTGAGAAATCATAGCTTACTAGGGTCCCCACCGCATCCTTCACTCCACTGTAAACTATCTTTGCAACGACAGAATTTGAAGTGGTCACTAAAGACTTGTAAACTTTGATGTGGCGTTGTCGAACCTCTAAATCTTCTTGAGATTAAGACCCTTTTTCAATGCACACTAATACTGGGATGGAATTAGAATTTCAACAAACCTATTGATTACAAAAGGAGCTTCTACAGTTAAGAAGTGAAGTCCTCACACGACTCTTAGAATGTGAGGCGGAGACTTTTATTGCAAAGAGGTAGATCACAATAATGATGCTATTGTTCATGAGTTAAAAAGCTTAAAATAACTAATTTCAGTTACAATTTTGTTTGGGGGTATGGCATCCCATCCAGTACATTATATTGCAACTTGAACTGATTATTTTCATTCTTTTAGGAATAAATACCGCCCTCAATATTCAATTTGTAGTTCCTTGCAACAAAATTCTCCAACTCCACACTCCAGAATGAAGGCCTTCCTTCTAAAACACCCCCCACGAGTTTTGATGGCATCCAGTTGCTTAATTCCCTTCTTACATGGAGGGGCTCACGCAATGGGAGGTCCCTGTCGCAAAGGGGTGGGACGTAGCCTGACCCGTGCGTAAGAAGAACCTCCCATCGCGGGAGCCTCGCTGAGAAGGACTCACCATGCGTAAGCTCTGTGGCATCACTACCCGTCAGCTAATGTTTCATTGACTCTTCTTAAAGCATCATCGTCAGGCTACTAACTCTAGAGCTCATGTTTCATTGTTGACTTCTTACATTACTCTGGCTCTGTACTCTTAGGTAGGATTTCATGGTTTTGGACTCTAGGATACTTTGTTTGTGTTGTCGTGTCGCTATGTTCTTTGGACTCCCCCCGAGCTTGTCTCGCTTCCGGATGGTTTTTTCATTGTTCAGGTCTTTAGTTTCTTTTTTATAATCCTTTGGATTGTTGTTGTAGGTCATTGGCTCTTCTCCGGTTTCATGCTCCCGTCCTTTTGGCTTTGTTGACTTTTTCCAAAATTAACTCCGGTGGGGAATTAAGATCGCAGCCACGAGGTATCGGGTTCAAACCCCATGGGTGATCATTGAAAAGTATGTTGCGTTGCAACTCAATCGCGAGGTGCTGAGAGGCTTCAAACCTAGAACCTCGACCATAGAAGTTTACAGCTTCTTCGACATTGGCTGCCCATTTTCGAAAAAAAATTCATTGTGTCCGGGTTTTCTTGCTTCGCGGGCTTTTGGGGTAGCGGGCGTTCCGCCCAAAAACTTAGGAGGCGAATCGCCGCCGGCAATTCCTTTGAGGGAGGTGGGTTGGAATGAATGGGGAAAAATCCCAAAGGCGTTTACAGGTGGGGACTTGTGAAGAAGGAGTGAATACTTTTAAGGTGCGGATGGGAATTTGTGAAGAAAGGATGATAACTTTTAGGGTGCAGATGGAACTTGTAAGGAATGAATGGAAACTTGTAGAGAATGGACTTGTGGGACTTTTGGGAAACAAATGGAAACTTATACAGAACGGATGGAGTTTGGAGCAAATCAAAGATTGGTTCAGAGTAGAAAGGTTGGCTACATGTATGAAAAATTCTATCGGAAATGAGCAATATGGTCATTTAAAAATTAGATTCTTCTTTGGTCGGGGTTTATGTTCTGCCCAGTACTTCTCTAGTGATGCACTTTCACTATGGATGAAAAAATCATATGGTTACTAATGCGATGGTGGTTTTTATATGGTGAATTTACCAAAATTCTAGTTTTGTGGATGGCTTCAAAGCTTTCAGCATAAAACTTGGTCTTGAAGAAACTCCAATTTTATTAAATTACATCTTTTCTACTGGTAAAGGGAGGATCTGTTTCGAGGACCATGGTGTAACCCTAACCGTCACAACCCATCAAAACCCTACAAAAACCCAACTAACTTAGGGTCTGAAACACTCATACAATGCTGGAAACACTCAAAAGAAGTGGAAAAGTGAGTCAAAACTGTATAAAGAGGGTCAAATCTGCCCCAAAATCATGGTACAGTAGCTCATAAAGTCTCCTCAATCTCTCCTAACTCTGAGTGTACTAGTGAGGAATGACCCAAGAAACCCTAAAATCTGCCTTAAGAACCTAGCAGAAATCATCCAGTCGGCTACGACAGAGTTCATCCAGTCGGCTGTGACAGAGTTCATCCAGCCGACTGGATGACTGTCGGAGCCAGGGATGAAAAACTGCGAAAAAGGCTACTGAAATTGAGGGAGGGAAGATTGAGAAATCTCCGGTTAATATTATCCCCTTTTTCCGGTAGTTCTGTCCTCAGAACGTAGAGGTAGTGGGAAGAGGGAATAAGAAAACACGACCTCGGTGTAGGAAAAATAAAATAAAATTAAAAAAAAAAAGGCCTAAAAAGAAAATTTAAAAGGATAAAAAGAAATTAGTCAAGGCGAACTAAGGCGGAGAAGAACAAAAGCAGGGCGCTGCCGACGGTCTTCAAGCAGTCGGCGATGGCAAAGTCGGCTCTGCGTAGGGTGGCTCCTCATCCTCCAGCCAAGGCTCAAACGTAGGGTCGCGATCTTCAAAACGCATCAGCCACCGTTGCTGGCGTTCGTAGTCGGCTCGGTGAGTAGTGAAGGCCGTAGTAAGATCATGCTGCTTAGTAGCAGCATAATCACGAATAGCACGACTAAGCTCCCGTGGCGGGAGTGTTAAAGTGGCTAACTCAGTCCGGAGGCGCTGGTTCTCTAACAGAAGGTGGTCGGCTTGTAAAAGTCTGGCATTGATGCGGTGCTCCAGCTCTAAGCGGCGGGTCGAAGCTGGGGGCTGCGTGGACGGAGGTGGCCGAGCTGTCAACTCTGACTGTAAAGCTTCGACAGTGTGGCGGAGCTCGGAATTCTCCCGTCGTAGGTTATCCCGAGTGGACTCCGCTGATTGCAATCGAGTCGTGAGGTCGGCTGCCTGTGAAGTGAGCGCCGTGAGCTGTGAGTCGAGCTCAGTGGCTCGAGTAGCGGTCATCTGCCGTGTGGCTTCAAGCTGACGAGCTGCTGCTTGTGTGCAAACCAGTATTGTAGCCAAGGCATTCAGATTGTTCAACAAAATGTTGAACTCTGGCGTTGGGTGAAGACTCACTCCAAGACTGTCAGGTGAGTCATCGGGCGGTCCACCTGAAGACCCAGTTGCATCGTGTCTAGTGGTCCTGGTTGGTGGCGGTGGTGGTGAAAGGGGTCGTGGCGGCGGCTGTGTTGGCGGTGCTGCAGACTGCGGTTGGCGGGATGACGACGGGTCGGCTGCGGTGGTAGGTGCTCCGGACTGTGTGAGCCGACTGAAGAACGGGTTGGGTCGTCAAACAATGATCGCCCTACTAAGTTGAGGGTGACTCGTGCCTGTTGATACGGGTAGAGTGTTGAGAGCAAGGCCAACTGAAGGTTCGTCCGTAGGCAATGGAGCCGGCGATATGGTGGGCTCTGAAGGAGGCTGGGTCGGCTCGTCCGATGCTGAGGATGTGCAGGAGGAGCTGCAAACCATAAGTGGGACCTGTCGGGTAGGGGCAACTGTTCGGACCGCCACTAATGGAGGTTCAGAATCAGAAGAAGGAACCACATACCGTATGATGGATGTGCGGGAGCGCAGTGGATATCTGCAGGAAGGAGATGCACCTGCTGTTAAAGGGTCGGGTGAAGGGAAGACGTCGGGTGTAGTAGTCAGGTCCACTGGAGCACCCGGCTGCCCGATCCGTCGCAGGCGTTTACTTGGGCGGCCGACGTCTGAAGATCCTTCGTGAGAGCGAGCTGAGGTGGGTGTAGTCGGCTGTGGGTCCACAGAGTCGGTAATAGTGGCTGCGAGTCGATCACCGCTGGTTTGGGCCCGTAGTGCAGAGCCGACTTGAGGGGGGTGGGAAGGAGCGCTGGTAGGAGGGCCTTCGTGGCTGCCGTCGGCTGTGTCAACGCTGGAAGAAACGTGGCGGGGTCCTGTGACCTGTTCCTGCTCAGGAAACCAATATGACAGAATAGCATCCATGACCGGGGCTCCTCTGAGGCGGCGCTTACCCGGGGCTTGTGAATGGATATACACCAGGTGTGTCGTCGAAGGTTGGTGAGGACAAACTACAACCAATCAAATCTCTGATCTTGAGCACCAGCGGCCTCGGCAGCGCAGATGTGGTCCATGAGATCGTTGCTGACAAAGAGTAATCTCTGCTTGAAGCCGATAGCATCACCAATCGCCTGGGTTTGCACCTGGTAATCGGGGTGGAGTGCCGTGACCCTGTTGCCATCGTGCTTCGAGTCCTCTTCTTCTAAGCCGTATTGGCTGTAGCGCGGCTGGTAGCCTGTAACCTGTTTGCGACCAGTCATGTCCCTACCGGCCTCAAATCCTAAGGCAGCCCTGATGACATAAGTAGTGATCTCCACCGGCTTGCCTCGGACCATAGAACAGATAGGGCCGCCCAACTCGCTTGCAGGTCGTCTGGTTCCCTTGGTCGGCTGTGTATATTCGAAACCCTCGATAAAATCGAGCAACAACTCGGTTCGAGGTTCCGGCCACTGAAAGTGATAGAAGACCTCCAGACTAGTCTGAGCCGCCCAGTCCTCATCTCCCATCTCTACCCAGGGTGTGTCGTGTGTGTAGGGCTCAAAGACGACGTCCCAGCGCCTATTCGTGTTACGGGGGACCTGAATGCGTTTGAGAATGCGGCCATCCACGGGGGTAAGCTTACGCTTAGTGCCCCTTCTCTGATCCTGGCTGGGTGGCGGTGTAGCGGCAGTTGGCAGTGCTGTCACCATTGCTCCAGTAGGGCTTAACGGAGGCTTAGCATGCTCCTCTATACTCCTCGGCGTATCCGCGGTTGGCTGAGGCTGGCTGGGGCCAGGCGCCTCCATCGATTCGGGGCTGCCTGGAGTGGGCAAAATACCTCGAGCAAAATATCGCTCAAGTGTCCCAAACCGGCCGCGTCTCCGTCGTCGATGTTGGTGTCGGGGCTGAGCAGAGGCGGGTGCAGCTCGGTTGGGGATGGCGTCGCAGCGAACGGAGGGAGCCTGGGAACAGTGAGGTGGAAAGTCCAAGAGATCGGACTGGATGCTTCGTGGCGGCGAGGCTGGGGACAGGTCGAATCCTAGGGCCCAATTCGTAACACAAGGGGCGTCTCGATTAAGCGCAGGCTCAACGGAAGTCAAGGAACTAGCAGGGTGCCGAGGCGAACACGAAACCCTAACGCTGTGGTGAAATTGAAACTCCGTATGCGTGTCTGTAGATGCTGGAGGAGGCGGATCGGGGACACGAGCTAGCACCGTGGTGGCTGCAAACTCGGACTTAGCCGCGGCCAATAGACGTGACCATAAAGATGGAAAGACAGACGCAATACCAGGAACTGGCCTGGCAGGCGGGGGTGCGAATTGAAATGAACCAGCAGCAAGCGATGGCGAACAAGAAGATGAAATGGACAAACCCTGATTAGGTAACTGACCGGAGCTATGTTGAGTCGCAGGTGGCGGTGATCGGAGAAGCGAGGTGCTCGGTGGAGAGTCGGTCGGGTTGGAGATCAATGGCGCTGCCCTGGGACTACTGCGAAACGAGGAGCCGAGAGGGTTGCAAGCTGCTTGGGCGGATACTAAAGCTGCAAACGGCGCGCCGCCAGCATGGACCGGTCCTTCAACGCTCCGAGCAGAGGCGTCGGCTGTTGGAAACTGCACTTGGTCTGAACGCCGAGATGAAGCCCAGCCGGTGACACCTAGGGCGATGGGAGACGAAAGCTGGCGCACCCGACCACACTCGACCACTGGAAGACAGTTAGAGGGCAGGGGCGCGGAAGAAAACCCTAATTCGTATGGAGAAGGGGAAGGTGATGTAGCTGGAGAGTGTGTAACTGAACCGGGTGGGCTATGGAGCTTGCGGGGTAGGGGTATAGGGGGAAATGGAGAGGAGAGAGGAGTAGTAATGTCGATTGGTTCAACTGAAAAGCACCCGATTGTAGAAACAAGGGTCGGGCTGAGTGGGATGTCATTACTACTGGAATGGTTGGTTAGAGTACTAATGGCGGGGCCGTGCGTAGAAGTGGGTTGACACGCAGAATCCGCCATTGCAAGTGTTGAAGGGTTGTTGGAGAAGAGTGATTGATCCGTGGCTGGTTTGTCTGCATGGGACTGTTGGGAGTCCTGAGTCGTTGGTGCAGTCTGTCTATCGTTAGGGTTTGCAGTTGAGCTCTGTGGCCGTTGCTTGGGCCCGACAGTGACCAACTGGTCCGCTGAATAAAACCTGTATGGCTTCAGCTTATTAATGTTGACAATAATTGGGTTGGGTTCAAAATGCTCCTCAGTCACTAACAATGCAGTATTGTTGGGGAGACGGTACTGAACACGATAGGGCCAAACCACCGGCTTTTGAATTAGCCAGCATGCTCTTTCTCGCCCTTCGGATACCACAGGACATGGTCCCCCACTTGAAAATCCTTCTGTCGGTAATGCTGTTGGCTCCACAGAGACCGGTTCCACTGTCGACTGCCAGACTGTTCCTGCGCTGCCAACCTGTGACTATCAAGCTGTTCCAAGTCGGCTGTGCAAGCCTGCAAGACTCGAGTAGGAGTAAAATCGATCTCGCCATCAGTTCTGCGGGTAGGGACAGTATACTCAGTGGGCATAAGTGGGTGGAGCCCGTAGACCAACTGAAAGGGGGTGTATCCAGTGGTGACTTTAAACGCTGTCCTATAAGAGAGTAAGGCAGTGGGTAAATGCTCGTCCCAGTCGGTTCTGTTGTCACTGACGAGTTTGGTAAGCAGCCTATCCAAAACCTTGTTAGTCGATTCCGCGTGTCCATTGCCATGTGGATAGTAAGTTGTGGATGTCCGGTGTTGTAGGAGAAAATGCTGTACCAGGTACTCGATGGCTTCGTTGATGAAGTGAGTACCCTGGTCACTGACCAGAGTCAGAGGACAGCCATATCGAGTTAGGATATTCTCATACAGAAACTTGGCAGTAACAGCCGCTGTATTCGTACGGAGCGCCTTAGCTTCCACCCATTTTGTCGCATAGTCGGTGGCGACCAGGATATACCGGTTAGCTGTCCTAGCGGCGGCTGGTTTGATGGGCCCCACAAAATCCAAGCCCCATTTCATGAACGGCTCTGCAGGTAGGCTGGTAACTAACTGTGCTAGTCCTGTGTTGGCCAACCCTCCGATCCGTTGGCATTTGTCGCAGGCCCTGCAATACTCCGAAACATCCTTATGTAGGGTCGGCCACTAGTATCCAGCATCCAGAATCTTCCTGGAGGTAATATCCTGGGAGAAGTGGCCACCTGCGCAGCCATCGTGCATCTCCCGCATAACTGTGTCGGCTTGGACAGGGTCTAAAACCCGTCTGAGTACCAAATCCTGCCCCTTCTTATGTAACACTCCGTCCAGCAAGGTATATGGGAGGGCGCGTAATAGTAACTTGCGCTTTTCATCCTTGGACATGGCCGCAGACGGCTCTCCAGTGCGTAAGTAATCTCTGATGTCCTGTAACCACTCCGGGGACACGTAGAACAAGCCAGCGTCAGGAAGCTGGTCGGGAACTCCTCTAGGTGGCTCGCCGTTGGGAAGTCAGCTGAGCAAGTCGGCTGCGCCATGCGTCCGGCCGGGCTTGTACACCACTGTGAAATCATACTCCTGAAATAGCAAAAGCCATCAGGCAATCCGCCCAGACACTTGAGGCTTGTTAACCAAGTACACCAGAGCCATATGATCCACATAAAAAACCACCTTGTTCCCTAAAAGATAATGACGATATTTTGTAAGAGCATAAACCATAGCCAGGGCTTCCTTTTCTGTGGTGGTATAATTCTTTTCAGCAGAATTAAGCAATCTAGAAGCTTAAGAGATCGGCTGGTCACACTTCCCTGGAGGGTAGCTTGTACGTGAGCGGAGAGCGCAGAGCGGAGAGCGGTGAGCGCAGATTGAGACATCTAATAACAAGTATATGTTTGCCTTAATAAAGGGTACATGTCAGGGGATACGAGGTATATAGTGCACTTCTTCAAGATAGAATGTTTTCAAATAGAGTGCAATCAATGAGAACGACAAAGCCTTTAATATAATGAAAAAGTCAATACAGCTTCTGAATAGCTGACTTAGTACATGGTATATTACTAAAATCATTCACTACGTGACAAATGGCCATTGTGGAAATGGCAGTTCTAAAGTAGGAGGGCTACCTACTTCTTCGCCAAGGGGTGACGTAAGATTCCACTCTCTAAGAGTAGCTTGACTTCGTTGAAGCTGAAGGTAGGCGCATGGATGAAAAGCTCCGCTTCGGGATCACGGTTGCAGACCTTCAAGAGTATGTAGTATAGGTGCTTACAATACGTGAACTGAGTCTTGCCACGGAACGTAGTCATCGTCTTCTTGAATGCTGGGCAAGTGCAACCAGGGTAAGAACTGATGGTAATCTGGTACCGTGTGATGTGTGTAGTGACGCCCGAATCCCGCCCAATGATGCAACCGTGGCCCGGCTCAGGTATCATGGTGACGGAACGGAGGCGCGCTTTAAGAGACTCGGAGGAGCCCATGGAGAGTCGCTGCGCTTGATTGGGACGAGTGGCAGTGCGCTTCACCATCTTGCCGTCTCTCTTGCCTGGGTAGCGGTCAGCGTCTGCAGGGACTGGCACTGAGCTGAGATTTGCAGGGGGCGGGGCAGAGGAGAACAGGCGTCTTGGGGAGACCGGTTTCTTCGGCGGAAGTTGAAAGCCCGCTACTTCGAAGGCAAGAATCTCAGTAAGTTTTAGGTTAGTACCTAGTTTCACTGGCCAGACCTCTGGAATGGAGGGGAATTCCTGGTCCTTTGAGTAGTGTGCTACCCACTTGCGCTTAGAGCCTTTCACGCAGCGCTCAATATCGTCGGAGCAGAAGAAGAACTCTGTCCTCTCGACTGTGTTCCTGCGATAGTTAGTCCACAGCCCGGTGTAGGTCGGTGCAGGTGTGCAATGGGGCCCCCTGACGATTCTCTCAGTGCACTTCTTCTTCGTTTCAGCTCTTTGGGCCCAGCAGCACTTCGCAGAAAGTTTGTGAAGTCTCGAAATGTGCCACTCCTTCACGTCCACCTTGGTTTCTTCAACCGCGTTGACATGGCGAATGCCGCCCTTGTTCGCAGGTGAAGGTAAAGGGGAATCAAGTTCCTCGGCAGGAGGTTGGGTACATTGTACCTCGGGGTGGTGTTCGGAGTCGTCTTCCACAATGACGGGCATCTGCATAGGGCGAGCCCTGACGGCACGTCTTGGGCCTCTTGGGCGTGAGAAGTTTGTCTTATCCGGGCGATGAGACTCCTCGTCAGCTCCGATGGGGACGTCGGCTTTTCGCTTCTGTGAACCGAAGACTTCCGCTCCAGGCATGATAGGCTGACGGGTGCAGAACTCATCCGCGCCTGGCATATCGAGCATGGGCTTATCGAGCAGTGTAGGATTTCCCCATTTCTTTGCGTTGCGTTCAGCCATCCGGAGCCTGAGTTCCTTCTTGGATGGTCCTGTTCCGCCGACGTCACCTTTGAGGAACTGGTAGTAGTTGACAACCTGTAGAAATGCCCGAACGAAATCCTCCACGGTAGCAACGCACAGGTCGTTCCCGTTGTTTCTTGAAGCTTGGAGCCACTTGTTGTGAACTGTTTCGGCGAGGTTATAGGTCGGCATCTCTGTGAGTTCTTCTTTCGTGAATTTTTGCAGATTTGGCAGTAGGTGAAGTTAGATTTACCGATTACAGTTTTGTAGGTTAGGGCTAGGAAACGAGTATCAAAAACATGAAAACAGAGTGCAGAGATAATACCTCGGTCATGAATCCCCCCCACTGGCGGAAGCGGTGGTGCCAGAATGACAGCCACTGATCGAGTTTGATGAGCCCGCTCTCGCCAACGACCCCGGTGGATGCCCACCATGCTCGCAACGCGTGGTATAGAGTTTCCGCCTGTGCCATGCTGGTCGCATTCTTGTACTGAGTGCACATCTTCTTGTGCTGTTCCCAGAGTTCTTCGGGGAAGTGCTTCTGCGTATACGCCACCATGTTCTGAGTCCAGTGGAACAAGCACGACCTCTCCCGGTCCTCCATTGGGTCTTCTTTGTCGCCATTGCCGTAAAGGATTTGCACTGCATTCCAATTCGCCTGTGCGTTATCCGCCATGAACCCCTTGAAGTTCGGCGCTGCAACGCCATTGATCTCCATGACCAGGTTCAGGTTTTTCCAGAAGACGAGCTGGGCGTCCGTGTCCTCGGACTGCATGTCGCAAGTGGCGATTGTCATCACGCGACAGTAGGTGGCGTCGTACACATGGCCCGACCTCCGACATCTTGAAGACGAAGACTTTGTCACGCATAGCTCCCTGACCGGGAAACCTATTCTCCTGGACATACGCCCAGAGACTGTTACCACGGAGCTTGGTGATACCGTCCATGATTCCGTACCTTTTGAATTTTTTGAAGGTGGCGACTTTGTTGCGGATGTTTGGTGACGCCATGTCTTTGCATCGATCCAGAACAGGAACCAGCTCCTCCATCGTCAGCTTCCTCCGTGGTGCATCCTTGTTAAAGGGTGATTTAGCTTCACCCTTCAAAAGCTAAGTCTACTGTCCAAATCTAAAGGAGAACCCAAGAAATTTCAGTACCCACCTAGTTATTTCTACCTCTAGATCCTGCTCCTAGGCTGTACTCAACAAACCCAGTTCCTGCTCCTTTCAAACTGCTCTCAATGCAACTACCCAACACCCCATTTCCCACAAATCCCTAGTAATCATTACACATACTTCAATGTACTCAAAAGAGTCTACTTTCCGCATTAAAGTCTGTTCCATACAATCAGTCCTGCTCCTAGCAGATTCTGATCTGCTCTAACACACCATCCTCCTCATCCTAACCTCTAAGTCCCCCTCCTAACCTCCATAGCCACCACAAACTCTGCAAGAGAGTGAGAGAGAGTGAGAGCCGCCACCCTCACTCCTCACTAACCCCCCCCCCAAACCCTAGCCGTCGTCATCCGCTGTCCGTTTTTCATCCAAGTCGATTTTTCATCCGACTGTCAAAACTTCATCCAAAACGCAGTAACTAAGAAATCCGCAGTAACTAACTGTTTTACTGCTCCTAATTGTTTTACTGCTCCTAACTGTTTTACTGCTCCTAACTGTTTTACTGCTCCTAGCAGTTTACTGTTACTGCTCCTAGGTAAAAAGGCAAAAAATCCCTTTAACATTATCCCCCTTTTAGTCTGCATCTGCCCTCAGATGCTCTGGCTTCTAGTTTTATGTAGTTAGCCAAAAATAAAAAAAAGGAAATAAAAATTTAAAAAGAGTCCACTACTGGTCCTACCAGTATACCGCCTAGTTCTACTCTAGCCACTAGCTAGTGCAGTCTCGGTAGCTGCTTCTTCTGGTACTCCTGGTGTCAGTGCTGGTCCGGGCAGTGTCCTGTTTGCTACTGGCCCTGTTGTTGAGGATGGTCCTGCTGCCGAGGCCGATCCAACCGCCGAGACTGGTGTGCGTTCCCTGGGTATCCCTTCAACCACCCCAGATGTCCGAGCCAAAAGACTCGCCTCTTCTGCCCCTACGGCCTGTTCCGATGTCGCTACCTCCTCTGTGGCCACCTGCTCATCATCGGACCAATACACAAATGAAGGGTAAGCATCTGCAAAACTAACTAAGTACCGATTAAGCCTCTCCTGGTCCTCTGTATAAGTCTTCAATTCCTCGCAGACCTGCTTCTTCGAAGTGGTTAGCAAGTGACGGGCTAGACCACGACTAGCCGGAGTGGCAGATCTTTCTGCCACCTCTAACTGTAGCCGAAGCTGTTGATTCTCAAGGGCCAGTCGATCGTAGTCTTGAAGCCTTGCATTTGTCTTCAATTCCAGGTCCAGTCGCTGCTGCCTCCTTCCTTGAAGCTCCACACCTTGTGCTGCCCACCTAGCTCGCTCCTGTTGCTGTTCTTCCGTGAAAACTGTGAGCTTCCTCCTGGTCTCTGCCCAGGTCTTCTTAAGCTCCTTCAACTCCTGGCCCGCAGCATAGAGTTGGGTAGCTAGCTGGTTCGTCCTCCCTTCTAACTCCTGGTTCCTAGCAACCAACTCATCGTAAGTAGGATTCTGCTGCTCCTGCTGGTCCTGTAGTTCCTTAATCCGCCCTATCTCCCCAACCCAGACACGCATCTGGTCCAACAATTGCTCCTGTCCACCTGCCACCTCTGTCTTCCTAGTGGTTGTTGACTGAAACGCCCCTCTCAGATTTCTGGGTGGCAAAGCATCGGTCTGGTGTACTACCTCCTCTGGCCGCTGGTGGTCCTGAAGATCGGCCATCGGTGCTAAACCCCCTTGTTGTTCCAATACTGGTGGTTCTAGGTTACTGGTCTCTCCGGTATGCTGAGAGGTTCTCAGTGTCAACAAGGTCCTGGACGCCTCCCTGGGTGTCTCAGCTGGTGGCTGCTCTGTTCCTCCCTTCTGGTGCTCCTTAGCCTTGGCTTTTGGGGTTCGCCTAGTCTTGGAGGTGATAGCGCCTCTTTCAACTTCTGCTGCCTCCACTGAATCAAGAGACCCTGTAGTGCTGTCCCTATACCTTGGCTGCTTGTTCTGCCTCCTCAATCTTTTGAAGGTGGCCCCCTGATCTCTTTGTGTAGAGGGGGAGGACTGAACCTTCCTCTTGCGCTTCCTGGTGCCTCGTTCCTGCTGTGGGGGTGGAGAATGCTGCTCCTCGGCTTTCTTCTCCTGGTCCTTTGTGCCCCTGGTCAGTCGTCGTAGTGTGGTCCCCTCCTCGCTAATTCCATCTGGTGGAAGGTCTGCCTCCGGCCTGATAGGTGTTATATCAGGCTGACCCTCGCTATCCTGGTCCTCATCCTCCTCATCCTCCTGGCCTGGCTCCGGGTCGACATACTGCTCCTCATCTGGGAACCAGTTTCTCAGCAGAGCATCTATAAGTTCGCCCCCTTTGATCTCCCTGGTCTCGCTGGTGTGGACCCGAATCAGCATTCGGCGTAGGCTGGACAAAATCAATGGGGCCCAGTTATGGTCCCCCTTCCTCACGGCCTGGTATATGTTTTCCAGCAGTTCGTTGCTAGCATAGAATGACTTCTTCTTTACGCACATGATCTCCACCAGTGCCTTGACTCTGTCTTGATATGGTTCATCGAACCCCTTGATTCTGGTCCCATCAGAAGTGTGATCTGCTCGGGTGAGACCAAACTGCTTCATGTGTCGGGTGTCCAATTCTCCGTTAGCCTTGGGACTTGGTGCGATCTTGCTCCCTTCTAGCCCTAATGCCTGCTGTATAGTCCATGCGGTGATCTCCACTGGAATTCCTCTCACCGAGGCTCTGATCGGGGTGGTATTGTCCGGTTTCTCCCCTTTTATGTACTGGAAACCCTCTATAAAATCTGCAACTAACTCTGTCCTAGGGGTTGGCCATGTATACTCATAGAAATTCCCGAGGCTTACCTTTTCAGCCCAGACATCGTCCTTGAGATCTCTCCAAGTTTTCCAGTGTTCTAGGGGAAGAAAGGTAAGCTTCATTCCCCTCTTCTTCTTCCTGGTTACCATGATTTGCTTAGGAGCTCTGGCCATGGCCTCCGTCTGTTTTCTTCGGGTTCCTGCTCCTGCTTTCTTCAGCTCTGGCTCCAAGACTGGTGCTGGCCTTCGGTCCCCTTCGGAGGTAGCTTGAGTTGGCTGTGGCGGAGCCTCCTCTCCCTCCTGTATCTCCATCTCTTCGACCTGCCCTGCTGTCTCTGGTCCCTTCATGTACTGGTGCAGGGTCCCTTTCTTAGACTGTCCCTGCTTCTGGGCTGGCTCCTTTCCTTCCCTCTGCCCTGTGGTTCCTTCCGTCGCCATCGTTCCTTCCTGTATTCTGGTTGTCCCTTCTACTGTTTTTTCTCCTTCCCTATTCTCCTCCCTGGCCCAATCTTGGAAAGTCAGTCGCGGTTCTTGAGTCCCGAAGTGATCCTCTACTCCTTCTGCTTTTACTCTGTTTCCCCTTCCTTCTCTGACCTGATTTTCCCTTTCCACCGATCCGACCAGTCCCCTTGGCTCTATAGTTCCCTCATTCGGAGTATGGCCTTCCCTGCTCTTCCTGTGCTCAATCTGCAATGTGCGCCAAAACTCAATTGTCGTGGAAAATACCTGAGTGGAATGTCTTTGCTGGCCCTGATGTTGCTGCCCTTGTTCTTCCTCTATGAGCCGAATCTCCCTTCCACTGCTTCTGAACTGTACAGCTTCCTGTTGATCCTCGTCTTCCCTGCCTCGGTGTCCTTCTTCTTCCTGTCTGTCGCCGCCCCTTAGGGTTTCCAACCCGCTGCAGTGAAGAGTTCCCCGATCAGGCTGCCGGTACTTCTCCTCGATTCGGCGCTGGTGCTCCTTCTGTAGAAGCCGCTGTTTCTCTTGGTGCTGGCGTTGGTACTCCTCCCTAAGTCGCTGCTGTTTCTCTTGAAACTCGCACTGTTGTTCCTCCCAAAGTCGCCGCTGCTTCTCTTGAAGCTGGCTTTGTTGCTCCTCCCTGAGCTGTTGCTGCTTGAGTTGGAACTGGCGCTGCTGCTCCTCTCGGAGCTGTCGCTGCTTCTCTTGGAGCCGCTGCTGCTGGTGCTCCTCGTTGGTGGGTTGGCGCCGCTGCTCCTCTTGAAGCCGCTGCTGTTGATGCTCCTCCTTGGTGTGTCGGCGCCGCTGCTCCTCTTGGAGCCGCTGCTGCTGATGCTCCTCCTTGGTGTGTTGGCGCCGCTGCTCCTCTTGGAGCCGCTGCTGCTGATGCTCCTCCTTGGTGTGTCGGCGCCGCTGCTCCTCTTGGAGCCGCTGCTGCTGCTGGTGTTCTTCTTTCCGAAACTGCGCCGCCCTCTCTTCCGGGTTGAACTGCGCTGGTCCTCTCGTGTGAGTGAAGTCACCTACCTGCCCCAAACTGCGCCACTCTCTCTCCCTAGCTTCTCCGAAAGTATCTGCCTCACTGTTCTCTATCCTTGTGCTATGATCTGCTCTAAGTTCTCTCTCAACTTCCTCACCTTGGCCTTCTCTCGCCTCTTCCTCTCTCCAAATCACGCTGCTCGCCCTATTTTGTTGGCAACTCCAGAATGCAATGTCGGCGCTTCTCCTTGGCTGCGGCTCTAAACCCCTAATACCCTGACCCGGTCCAAGGTCGAGGGAAGCTTGTACGTGAGCGGAGAGCGCAGAGCGGAGAGCGGTGAGCGCAGATTTGGAGAGCGGAGAGCACAGAATGGGAGACAGAACCTTAAAATAGCAATTTTTTTACTAAAAATAAATTATAAAATTAGAAGATCCGAATATTCTTAGTATATTTTTGGGAAGTTACTAATTTTAGTAATTTAATTGACCCTATAACCGTGGACTAATTACAGTATTTTCATTGAATTTGTAGTTCATATTCTCTTTTCTTGGTGATTAATTTTTTAACGTGCACCAATTACTATGCTCCAGCTCCTTCTAACTAGTTCAGGCATACAGTAATTCCCCTTATCTCCTTAAATTTATATGCAAATTACTACTTAAAATGTTTTGGTATTGAACCTGTGAACAGGGATCAAGTAACATTTAATTTCATAACATTTTCTTAACATTGCTAGAATTCATCCACTATAATCTACATGCCTTTCTCCTTTTTTTTTTTTTTTTTTTTAAATTTTTTTGAAATTTGTTTTGTATTTTTTATAAAATTTTCTTTATTCTATCTATCTTGTTAGAGGGGTCAAAAGCCTCCTTGCATTTGATTCTCTCCTTCATTTTATTTTCACAATCATTTTATTTTCACATTCAATTTGTTGATCTCCTTCATATTATTTTCAACCTTCATTTTAAATATTGCTATTCTTTTCTTTAATCTTTTTAATTTCAATTTATATAAATGTCTTTTTTTTTTAAATTTTTTTTTTTTTTTTTTCATTCTTTAATTTTTAAAGAAAAATTTAAATGCTAAATGACCTGTGCTAAACCTTCATCTTTTTCCATTCGGTTTAGGATGATGACAACTTTTAAATGAATGAATAGCCGATTTTCAAGGGCGCCAAGCATCTTCTTCAGGGATATTTAAGATAAGAGTAGGGAATGTCTCTGCCTCTTTTGTGTTGGTGTTATGTGAAGCTCTTTTCCGTAGTGCGGGACAGCAGCTATGGAAGACGTCAGAGATATTGTTGTTTCACTTGCTGACGATGTTTGTCCATTTCAACCATATGTTGAGGTCGATGACGAAGAAGAGGTGATGGCCAACAGCCAAGGGCGTCCTTCGACAACGGATGTTGACGTGCAACCGGATGTAAGATCTGACCCTCCACGTTCAGAAAATTCGGATGAAATCATAGTGCTAGAGAAGGACGCAGATGTGCCTTTGCAACCACATGCATACTCGAAGGTTGGAAAGATCCCAAGGGGAACCTATTCCAGGGAATCAGTGAATCGGAGGCGGGGAGGTGGGCCATTGCTGAAACGATCATACCAAGGACACGCTCCAAGTGTGGGAACGAAAGTGAATGCGAATGTAGGTTGTCCTGTAGTACAGTCAGAGGTTCGGAGCCCTGCTGATAGTGTAGTGGGCAACCCTAAACGTGTTAGGTTCGAAGATTAGGACATCTAATAACAAGTATATGTTTGCCTTAATAAAGGGTACATGTCAGGGGATACGAGGTATATAGTGCACTTCTTCAAGATACAATATATTGAAATAGAATGCAATCAATGTGAACGCCGAAGCCTTTAATATAATGAAAAAGTCAATACAGCTTCTCAATAGCTGACTTAGTATATGGTATATTACTAAAATCATTCACTACGTGACAAAGGGCCATTGTGGAAATGGAAGTTTTAAAGCAGGAGGGCTACCTACTTCTTCGCCAAGGGGTGACGCAAGATTCCACTCTCTAAGAGTAGCTTGACCTCGTTGAAGCTGAAGGTAGGCGCATGGATGAAAAGCTCCGCTTCGGGATCACGGTTGCAGACCTTCAAGAATATGTAGTATAGGTGCTTACAATACGTGAACTGAGTCTTCCCACGGAACGTAGTCATTGTCTTCTTGAATGCTGGGCAAGTGCAACCAGGGTAAGAACTGATGGTAATCTGGTACCGTGTGATGTGTGGAGCGACGCCCGAATCCAGCCCAATGATGCAACCGTGGCCCGGCTCAGGTATCATGGTGACGGAATGGAGGCGCGCTTTAAGAGACTCGGAGGAGCCCATGGAGAGTCGCTGCGCTTGATTGGGACGAGTGGCAGTGCGCTTCACCATCTTGCCGTCTCTCTTGCCTGGGTAGCGGTCAGCGTCTTCAGGGACTGGCACCGAGCTGAGATTTGCAGGGGGCGGGGCAGAAGAGAACAGGCGTCTTGGGGAGACCGGTTTCTTCGGCGGAAGTTGAAAGCCCGCTGCTTCGAGGGCTAGAATCTCAGTCAGTTTTAGGTTAGTACCTAGTTTCACTGGCCAGACCTCTGGAATGGAGGGGAATTCCTGGTCCTTTGAGTAGTGTGCTACCCACTTGCGCTTAGAGCCTTTCACGCAGCGCTCAATATCGTCGGAGCAGAAGAAGAACTCTGTCTTCTCGACTAGGTTCCTGCGATAATTAGTCCAGAGCCCAGTGTAGGTTGGTGCAGCTGTGGAATGGGGCCCTCTGACGATTCTCTCAGTGCACTTCTTCTTCGTTTCAGCCCTTTGGGCCCAGCAGCACTTCGCAGAAAGTTTGTGTAGTCTGGAAATGTGCCACTCCTTCACGTCCACCTTAGTTTCTTCAACCGCGTTGACATGGCGAATGCCGCCCTTGTTCACAGGTGAAGGTAAAGGGGAATCAACTTCCTGGGCAGGAGGTTGGGTACATTGTACCTCGGTGTCGTGTTCGGAGTCGTCTTCCACAATGACGGGCATCTGCATAGGGCGAGCCCTGACGGCACGTCTTGGGCCTCGTGGGCGTGAGAAGTTTGTCTTATCCGGGCGATGAGACTCCTCGTCAGCTCCGATAAGGACGTCGGCTTTTCGCTTCTGTGAACCGAAGACTTCCGCTCCAGGCATGATAGGCTGACGGGTGCAGAACTCATCCGCGCCTGGCATATCGAGCATGGGCTTGTCGAGCAGTGTAGGATTTCCCCATTTCTTTGCGTTGCGTTCAGCCATCCGGAGCCTGAGTTCCTTCTTGGATGGTCCTGTTCCGCCGACGTCACCTTTGAGGAACTGGTAGTAGTTGACAACCTGTAGAAAAGCCCGAACGAAATCGTCCACGGTAGCAACGTACAGGTCGTTCCCGTTGTTTCCTGAAGCTTGGAGCCACTTGTTGTGAACCGTTTCGGCGAGGTTACAGGTGGGCATCTCTGTGAGTTCTTCTTTCGTGAATTTCTGCAGATTTGACAGTAAATGCCGTTAGATTCACCGATTACAGGTTTCTAGGTTAGGGCTAGGAAACCAGTATGAAAAACATGAAAACAGAGTGCAGAGATAATACCTCGGTCATGAATCCCCCCCACTGGCGGAAGCGGTGGTGCCAGAATGACAGCCACTGATCGAGTTTGATGAGCCCGCTTTCGCCAACAACCCCGGTGGATGCCCACCAGGCTCGCAACGCGTGGTACAGAGTTTCCGCCTCTGCCATGCTGGTCGCATTCTTGTACTGAGTGCACATCTTCTTGTGCTGTTCCCAGAGTTCTTCGGGAAAGTGCTTCTGCGTATACGCCACCATGTTCTGAGTCCAGTGGAACAAGCACGACCTCTCCCGGTCCTCCATTGGGTCTTCCTTGTTGCCATTGCCGTAAAGGATTCGCACTGCATTCCAATTTGCCTGTGCGTTATCCGCCATGAACCCCTTGAAGTTCGGCGCTGCAACGCCATTGATCTCCATGACCAGGTTCAGGTTTTTCCAGAAGACGAGCTGGGCGTCCGTGTCCTCGGACTGCATGTCGCAAGTGGCGATTGTCATCACGCGGCAGTAGGTGGCGTCGTACACATGGCACGCCATCGTCGACCAGTCTTTGACGCGTTTTACATGGTCGAACATGATCCATGCGTTCTCCAAGTCGCCACCAGCTTGCATACGGCTGACCAAGTCGACGCCACTTCCCGGCCCGACCTCCGACATCTTGAAGACGAAGACTTTGTCACGCATAGATCCCTGACCTGGAAACCTATTCTCCTGGACATACGCCCAGAGACTGTTACCACGGAGCTTGGTGATACCGTCCATGATTCCGTACCTTACGAATTTTTTGAAGGTGGCGACTTTGTTGCGGATGTTGGGCGACGCCATGTCTTTGCATCGATCCAGAACAGGAACCAGCTCCTCCATCGTCAGTTTCCTCGGTGGTGCATCCTCGGGCTGTAGAAGGTAGCTCCCGACGAGGAGTTTGCTCGCCTCCAAGACAACGGCGCTCTTTGTTGCTTTGTTGTTCATCTCTACCTGCTCTTCTATTAAGCTACTAATCTCTGCTTTAGAGTCTCTGTAGTCTCCTACTTTCACTGGATGATCATGTGTTCCTATGTGAATACAAGCTCTAGTCTGATTTGGTTTGCCCACAACGTAATAAATCTTAGCCTCGCATGTGGCTACACATGATGGAGGTTCTTTACATACCTTGCACACAAGCGTGGAGTCAGACGGAGGAGGCTGGTCCATGACAAAAGCTTGCAGGGTACAGCCTTCGAACTCAGTCTCGTTAACCTCGAAGATCTTGGGAACACGCTTCAGGAAGTCACACTCCTCGTTGGTGCAGCGCAGCCATCCGACGCAGGTGGAACTACGAAAAGACAGTCCGAAGTCGTTTTTGATGTTTGTTGTGATGGTCTTGGTCCACAAGTGTCCGTCGTATCGTTTGTCCATTCCCTGCATTGACTTGGCGGCGAGCTTAGAGGATCCTGCAGCAGCTGGGGGCAACTCAAAAAGAACCGGACCATCAAACTTCGCAGGCAAGTACTCAACTCTGTCGTGTCTAATAGTGGAATAGTCTATCTTCTTCAAAATGTTTTTTGACCCACGCGTCTTAGCAATCTCTTTAAGGAGCGGAACAATGCTAACTGTGACTAAGGACAATGGAGGAGAGACATTGGAAGGAGGAGCATCTGCGTCGACCTTAGGCACCAACTTCACGGGACTGACTTCGTCATCAGAGGAGAGAGAAATGACTGTTGGAGGGGGAGGTTTCTCTACGTCTGAAGTTTCAGTACCAGGCTCGACTTTGACCTTGACATCACGAGGTAAGGGAGTCTGAATTGTGCAAGTAGAAGAGCGACGGGGGGTGAGGATCTCAGTGGATGCAGCCATAAGAGAATCAGTAAGACCATAGACTCTATAGGATCCAGGGAGGAGTCTCCACTGCAACATATTGTTTTCATCTCTCACTGAAGGTTGCCCGAGGGTGTGGGTAACCTCGGCAGTAACGTCATCAAAGATCTCCTCCTCTATACTGATAGAATCCTCACGGAAATGGAATCTGAGACTCAAGCGAAGAGAGGAGACTGTAGCAAGACCATCATCATCTACGCGAAACCTAAGAGGGATGCCCATGCCTTGGGCGTACAGGCACACCATTCCCATGTTTACAGACGCAGAGAGTAGAAGAGTGAGTGTATTAGCCAAGCGCTATCGCGAGAGCAAAGTGAGAGGAATGATGCATCGTTGTTGATCATTTTATTCAGGTTGGAATGTCCCAGTGAATAGTTGGAGAATGATTCATTCTGTTAGGTAACGAATGTAAGATTTATTAGAGACGGCGCTAACTAATTATAATGCCACTTTTTGCAGGTCTAAGAATATCAGGTAAGATTTTTAGAACTCTACATTGATAATTTGAATCCAGGAGCACATTCTATTTGTTATTATTTATTATAGGATTAGAATGAGCCGTCATTAATATTCTACATTTAAAACAATGATTTTTAATAGCGGCAAGCATTGAAGTGCTCGGATTTCTATCTTTTATTTTAGGGCTGAAATTTTAAACTATACTGTAATATAGAATTATCATTGGTACTCTTAATATAAAGTGGGTATATAATGTGTCAGTGGTTTAGAAAGTATTTGAGCTTAAGGTTTAATTAAAATAGTGGTACGTCATAGGTATTTAAGCTGGGAGGAAACTCTCATGAGAGTCTTTTTGTAAGAGAGTCCATTCTGTGGTTAGACACATGAAGCAGAGTGGAGGGCCATCTCCCTCCACTTATGTCACTCCTAAACCTAGAAGAAAACCAGGTGGTACAGATTTCACGGATAGGAGAGCTAGAAAGAGGAGAGCATTACGTAAGAAGGTAGTTTTTAAAGGTGACAATTTGAGTGCTCCTGTAAAAAGGAGAGGAGTCGGCCTGCCTGTAGCATTGAAGTTTTGTAGCATTCGCAAACTCATTCTCGAGTCTATAGTGGAGGAGAAGGAAGAGATATTAGAGAACACCGTTGTTGAGAGTCAAGAGCAGGAAGAGGAGGTACTCGGAAGTGGAGTTGCACGTGAGGCCATGACGGACGAATTAGTCTTTAATTGTAGTCAGAGAGTAGAATCACCAGAGCCTTCTATCAGATTCAATGACTCTTTGAGAAGAGGCCCTAATTCTCAATCCGAGCATGACTTTAACTCCGTTGAAGTAAGTGTACTCAGACAAAGTTTAATATGAATCTCTAATGTACATGTGCAATTTGAATAAAAATATAGCATTTATTTATTGCAAAACTAGGGTATGATTTAATCAAGTTTGTTACTTTTGACAGCTTCTAACTTATTATCCTTTTTTTTTTCACAATTTTCCAAAGAGTAACAACTGGATAAGGGAGGTGGGAGTTTCCACTCCATTGTCAGTAGTTGGAGTTGGTAGCGAAAGCGAGCGTTTGAGAGGGATTGCGAGGCGAGCCAGAGAGGAGATCCTCAGCAGTGGTGAAGGTGGGGTGGCGATGGCGGCGCGGATGGTAGGCGACGGAGGCCGAGGCGAGGAGGAGGCTGGGGGAGGCGCGGAGCCCGTGCTGGGAGAGGAGGAGCTGGGGTTGATCGAACCCGCGGCCCAGCCTGAGCTCGGCCTCGGAGCTGAAGGCGGGAGCGAGGACGAAGACGAAGACGAGGAGGAAGAGGAGGTAGCTTCCTCCACCTCCACATTGATACCGAGATGGCGACTGAATGTGTGACGTGTTTTTTCAATCTTGAATGTTTTGAATCTCGGGTATTTTGAATCTTGGGCCGTACGGAAATGAGAATAGTCAAGGCTGTACGGCAGCGACTGGAATTAATGGTTGGTACAACGTACTGTGGCTTGCGGGTTGTGGGTACTTGGGATTCGGGATTTGGGTGCTTGGGTGCTGGGGTGCTTGGGTGCTTGGGTGCCGAATGTTTGGGTGCTTGGGTGCTAGGGTACAGAATGCTTGGGTGCTTGGGTGCTGGGGTGCTTGAGTGGTTGGGTGCCGAAAGCTTGGGTGCTTGGGTGCTTTGGGTGCTTGGATGCTTGGGTGCTTGGGAACTCGGGTGTGGGATGTTTGGGTGCTTGGGCGCGGAATGGGATGCATATTGTGATTTTTTTAATTTTTATTTATTTCAAAAATTTGGATCCGTCACCCTACTGTCGTCACAGACAGTAGGGGAGCGGGATTTGAACTCTTGTTCATGTTGGTGATATTTGCTCTCCTTGTGGTGCTTGGGCTGCTCGGCTTGGGGCTACTTCATTTTCAGTTTGTTTTTTTTTTAATTTAATGATATTATTCAGCTAATTAATGTTTATTAATTTTTATTTTTTTTTAAAATTTGGATCCGTCACCCTACTGTCGTCACAGACAGTAGGGGAGCGGGATTTGAACTCTTGTTCATGTTGGTGATATTTGCTCTCCTTGTGGTGCTTGGGCTGCTCGGCTTGGAGCCATTTCATTTTTAATTTGTTTTTTCTTTTTAAATTTTTGATTTCCTAAAGGTAACTTATGTTTATTAATTATTTTTTTTATCAAAAATTTGGATCCGTCACCCTACTGTCGTCACAGACAGTAGGGGAGCGGGATTTGAACTCTTGTTCATGTTGGTGATATTTGCTCTCCTTGTGGTGCTTGGGCTGCTCGGCTTGGGGCTACTTCATTTTCAGTTTGTTTTTTTTTTAATTTAATGATATTATTCAGCTAATTAATGTTTATTAATTTTTATTTTTTTTAAAAATTTGGATCCGTCACCCTACTGTCGTCACAGACAGTAGGGGAGCGGGATTTGAACTCTTGTTCATGTTGGTGATATTTGCTCTCCTTCTGGTGCTTGGGCTGCTCGGCTTGGAGCCATTTCATTTTTAATTTGTTTTTTCTTTTTAAATTTTTGATTTCCTAAAGGTAACTTATGTTTATTAATTATTTTTTTTATCAAAAATTTGGATCCGTCACCCTACTGTCGTCACAGACAGTAGGGGAGCGGGATTTGAACTCTTGTTCATGTTGGTGATATTTGCTCTCCTTGTGGTGCTTGGGCTGCTCGGCTTGGGGCTACTTCATTTTCAGTTTGTTTTTTTTTTAATTTAATGATATTATTCAGCTAATTAATGTTTATTAATTTTTATTTTTTTTAAAAATTTGGATCCGTCACCCTACTGTCGTCACAGACAGTAGGGGAGCGGGATTTGAACTCTTGTTCATGTTGGTGATATTTGCTCTCCTTGTGGTGCTTGGGCTGCTCGGCTTGGGGCTACTTCATTTTTAATTTGTTTTTTCTTTTTAAATTTTTGATTTCCTAAAGGTAACTTATGTTTATTAATTATTTTTTTTATCAAAAATTTGGATCCGTCACCCTACTGTCGTCACAGACAGTAGGGGAGCGGGATTTGAACTCTTGTTCATGTTGGTGATATTTGCTCTCCTTGTGGTGCTTGGGCTGCTCGGCTTGGGGCTACTTCATTTTCAGTTTGTTTTTTTTTTAATTTAATGATATTATTCAGCTAATTAATGTTTATTAATTTTTATTTTTTTTAAAAATTTGGATCCGTCACCCTACTGTCGTCACAGACAGTAGGGGAGCGGGATTTGAACTCTTGTTCATGTTGGTGATATTTGCTCTCCTTGTGGTGCTTGGGCTGCTCGGCTTGGGGCTACTTCATTTTCAGTTTGTTTTTTTTTTAATTTAATGATATTATTCAGCTAATTAATGTTTATTAATTTTTATTTTTTTTAAAAATTTGGATCCGTCACCCTACTGTCGTCACAGACAGTAGGGGAGCGGGATTTGAACTCTTGTTCATGTTGGTGATATTTGCTCTCCTTGTGGTGCTTGGGCTGCTCGGCTTGGAGCCATTTCATTTTTAATTTGTTTTTTCTTTTTAAATTTTTGATTTCCTAAAGGTAACTTATGTTTATTAATTATTTTTTTTATCAAAAATTTGGATCCGTCACCCTACTGTCGTCACAGACAGTAGGGGAGCGGGATTTGAACTCTTGTTCATGTTGGTGATATTTGCTCTCCTTGTGGTGCTTGGGCTGCTCGGCTTGGAGCCATTTCATTTTTAATTTGTTTTTTCTTTTTAAATTTTTGATTTCCTAAAGGTAACTTATGTTTATTAATTATTTTCTTTTTCAAAAGTGTGGATCCGTCACCCTACTGTCGTCACAGACAGTAGGGGAGCGGGATTTGAACTCTTGTTCATGTTGGTGATATTTGCTCTCCTTGTGGTGCTTGGGCTGCTCGGCTTGGGGCTACTTCATTTTCACTTTGTTTTTTTTTTAATTTAATGATATTATTCAGCTAATTAATGTTTATTAATTATTTTTTTTTTTCAAAAATTTCGATCCGTCACCCTACTGTCGTCACAGACAGTAGGGGAGCGGGATTTGCACTCTTGTTCATGTTGGTGATATTTGCTCTCCTTGTGGTGCTTGGGCTGCTCGGCTTGGAGCCATTTCATTTTTAATTTGTTTTTTCTTTTCAAATTTTTGATTTCCTTAAGGTAACTTATGTTTATTAATTATTTTTTTTTTCAAAAATTTGGATCCGTCACCCTACTGTCGTCACAGACAGTAGGGGAGCGGGATTTGAACTCTTGTTCATGTTGGTGATATTTGCTCTCCTTGTGGTGCTTGGGCTGCTCGGCTTGGAGCCATTTCATTTTTAATTTGTTTTTTCTTTTCAAATTTTTGATTTCCTTAAGTTAACTTATGTTTATTAATTATTTTTTTTTTTCAAAAATTTGGATCCGTCACCCTACTGTCGTCACAGACAGTAGGGGAGCGGGATTTGAACTCTTGTTCATGTTGGTGATATTTGCTCTCCTTGTGGTGCTTGGGCTGCTCGGCTTGGAGCCATTTCATTTTAAATTTGTTTTTTCTTTTCAAATTTTTGATTTCCTTAAGGTAACTTATGTTTATTAATTATTTTTTTTTTTCAAAAATTTGGATCCGTCACCCTGCTGTCGTCACAGACAGTAGGGGAGCGGGATTTGAACTCTTGTTCATGTTGGTGATATTTGCTCTCCTTGTGGTGCTTGGGCTGCTCGGCTTGGAGCCATTTCATTTTTAATTTGTTTTTTCTTTTCAAATTTTTGATTTCCTTAAGGTAACTTATGTTTATTAATTATTTTTTTTTTTCAAAAATTTGGATCCGTCACCCTACTGTCGTCACAGACAGTAGGGGAGCGGGATTTGAACTCTTGTTCATGTTGGTGATATTTGCTCTCCTTGTGGTGCTTGGGCTGCTCGGCTTGGAGCCATTTCATTTTTAATTTGTTTTTTCTTTTCAAATTTTTGATTTCCTTAAGGTAACTTATGTTTATTAATTATTTTTTTTTTTCAAAAATTTGGATCCGTCACCCTACTGTCGTCACAGACAGTAGGGGAGCGGGATTTGAACTCTTGTTCATGTTGGTGATATTTGCTCTCCTTCTGGTGCTTGGGCTGCTCGGCTTGGAGCCATTTCATTTTTAATTTGTTTTTTCTTTTTAAATTTTTGATTTCCTAAAGGTAACTTATGTTTATTAATTATTTTTTTTATCAAAAATTTGGATCCGTCACCCTACTGTCGTCACAGACAGTAGGGGAGCGGGATTTGAACTCTTGTTCATGTTGGTGATATTTGCTCTCCTTGTGGTGCTTGGGCTGCTCGGCTTGGGGCTACTTCATTTTCAGTTTGTTTTTTTTTTAATTTAATGATATTATTCAGCTAATTAATGTTTATTAATTTTTATTTTTTTTAAAAATTTGGATCCGTCACCCTACTGTCGTCACAGACAGTAGGGGAGCGGGATTTGAACTCTTGTTCATGTTGGTGATATTTGCTCTCCTTGTGGTGCTTGGGCTGCTCGGCTTGGGGCTACTTCATTTTTAATTTGTTTTTTCTTTTTAAATTTTTGATTTCCTAAAGGTAACTTATGTTTATTAATTATTTTTTTTATCAAAAATTTGGATCCGTCACCCTACTGTCGTCACAGACAGTAGGGGAGCGGAATTTGAACTCTTGTTCATGTTGGTGATATTTGCTCTCCTTGTGGTGCTTGGGCTGCTCGGCTTGGGGCTACTTCATTTTCAGTTTGTTTTTTTTTTAATTTAATGATATTATTCAGCTAATTAATGTTTATTAATTTTTATTTTTTTAAAAAATTTGGATCCGTCACCCTACTGTCGTCACAGACAGTAGGGGAGCGGGATTTGAACTCTTGTTCATGTTGGTGATATTTGCTCTCCTTGTGGTGCTTGGGCTGCTCGGCTTGGAGCCATTTCATTTTTAATTTGTTTTTTCTTTTTAAATTTTTGATTTCCTAAAGGTAACTTATGTTTATTAATTATTTTTTTTATCAAAAATTTGGATCCGTCACCCTACTGTCGTCACAGACAGTAGGGGAGCGGGATTTGAACTCTTGTTCATGTTGGTGATATTTGCTCTCCTTGTGGTGCTTGGGCTGCTCGGCTTGGAGCCATTTCATTTTTAATTTGTTTTTTCTTTTTAAATTTTTGATTTCCTAAAGGTAACTTATGTTTATTAATTATTTTTTTTTTCAAAAATGTGGATCCGTCACCCTACTGTCGTCACAGACAGTAGGGGAGCGGGATTTGAACTCTTGTTCATGTTGGTGATATTTGCTCTCCTTGTGGTGCTTGGGCTGCTCGGCTTGGGGCTACTTCATTTTCACTTTGTTTTTTTTTTAATTTAATGATATTATTCAGCTAATTAATGTTTATTAATTATTTTTTTTTTTCAAAAATTTGGATCCGTCACCCTACTGTCGTCACAGACAGTAGGGGAGCGGGATTTGAACTCTTGTTCATGTTGGTGATATTTGCTCTCCTTGTGGTGCTTGGGCTGCTCGGCTTGGGGCTACTTCATTTTCACTTTGTTTTTTTTTTAATTTAATGATATTATTCAGCTAATTAATGTTTATTAATTATTTTTTTTTTTCAAAAATTTGGATCCGTCACCCTACTGTCGTCACAGACAGTAGGGGAGCGGGATTTGAACTCTTGTTCATGTTGGTGATATTTGCTCTCCTTGTGGTGCTTGGGCTGCTCGGCTTGGAGCCATTTCATTTTTAATTTGTTTTTTCTTTTCAAATTTTTGATTTCCTTAAGTTAACTTATGTTTATTAATTATTTTTTTTTTTCAAAAATTTGGATCCGTCACCCTACTGTCGTCACAGACAGTAGGGGAGCGGGATTTGAACTCTTGTTCATGTTGGTGATATTTGCTCTCCTTGTGGTGCTTGGGCTGCTCGGCTTGGAGCCATTTCATTTTAAATTTGTTTTTTCTTTTCAAATTTTTGATTTCCTTAAGGTAACTTATGTTTATTAATTATTTTTTTTTTTCAAAAATTTGGATCCGTCACCCTGCTGTCGTCACAGACAGTAGGGGAGCGGGATTTGAACTCTTGTTCATGTTGGTGATATTTGCTCTCCTTGTGGTGCTTGGGCTGCTCGGCTTGGAGCCATTTCATTTTTAATTTGTTTTTTCTTTTCAAATTTTTGATTTCCTTAAGGTAACTTATGTTTATTAATTATTTTTTTTTTTCAAAAATTTGGATCCGTCACCCTACTGTCGTCACAGACAGTAGGGGAGCGGGATTTGAACTCTTGTTCATGTTGGTGATATTTGCTCTCCTTGTGGTGCTTGGGCTGCTCGGCTTGGAGCCATTTCATTTTTAATTTGTTTTTTCTTTTCAAATTTTTGATTTCCTTAAGGTAACTTATGTTTATTAATTATTTTTTTTTTTCAAAAATTTGGATCCGTCACCCTACTGTCGTCACAGACAGTAGGGGAGCGGGATTTGAACTCTTGTTCATGTTGGTGATATTTGCTCTCCTTGTGGTGCTTGGGCTGCTCGGCTTGGAGCCATTTCATTTTAATTTGTTTTTTCTTTTCAAATTTTTGATTTCCTTAAGGTAACTTATGTTTATTAATTATTTTTTTTTTTCAAAAATGTGGATCCGTCACCCTACTGTCGTCACAGACAGTAGGGGAGCGGGATTTGAACTCTTGTTCATGTTGGTGATATTTGCTCTCCTTGTGGTGCTTGGGCTGCTCGGCTTGGAGCCATTTCATTTTTAATTTGTTTTTTCTTTTTAAATTTTTGATTTCCTTATGGTAACAAATGTTTATTGTTTTAAATTTTTACTCTATAAAAGTATCCTTCACCCTACTGTCTGTGACGACAGTAGGGGAGCGGGATTTGAACTCTTGTTCATGTTGGTGATATTTGCTCTCCTTGTGGTGCTTGGGCTGCTCGGCTTGGGGCTACTTCATTTCAGCTTGTAGAGAGTATTCGGTTCGATTCCCCCCGGCTGGAGGTCCTGCTAGAAAGCTGTACCAATGATGGCCCCAATTTTTTAAACGTCTTGCTTAGTATGCGTTAAATTTTTGAAGTGTCCTTGTTATTAGACTGAGTTTGAGATATTCTTTCTTCAACATTAGTGGTGTTCGTTTGTTCTCAACATTAGTGGTGTTCGTTTGTTTTGAACAGAGGTTTGATGGCTGCTTTGTCACATTTATTTGTCTTTGTGTATGAATTAGGAGTCTTCTGAGGATAATATGGAAAGCCAACGTGAAGTCCCAACTCCAGCTGAGACCGAGGTACATAACTATTTCTTCTCACTTGTCTTTTTTTTTAATTTATTGCTTACAACTCTTTTGAAATGTGGAAAATAACCCTCACTTCATTTCTTTTACTCTAGGTATATTCAGATGCTCCTGAGATGTCCGCGACCTCCCCCATTTCAGTTATCAATGTTTCCGACCTCTCGGATTCATTTGATCAGCCTTATTGTACCTGTGATGTAGCCAACCCTGTAGTTGGAGATAGTGGACCTTTCGAGGTCCACTCTCCACAGTACATGCCTACTTCTCCCGTGTACATGCCTACTTCTCCCGTGTACATGCCTACCTCCCCAGTGTATGAGCCTACGTCACCGGCCTACATGCCCACTTCCCCTCTAGAGGGCTCACCGCCGATGTCTCCACCCTCTCCTTCCTCGCCTATCAGAGTGAGAAGGCCTGCCCATGTGGTGTTTGCTCTACCGGCAATTCTGCCGTGCCCGGTTCAGCAAACCAGGCGGTTTTGGAGGAGGCGCCGTCACTGGAACTGTAGACAGTCTAAGGAGTACTATAGTCGAGCATCACGTAGATAGTTCCCCCAAGCGCAGATGAATTCTGACTTGTTACAAAAGAGATGACAGTATGAAGATATATTGTTACTTTCTTTTACATACTTGTCTTCTTTGCATGACTTCCTTTGATTGTGATTCCTCTCTTAATTCCCACACCTCTTGGCAGGTTACTCAAACACAGGATGTGGTGGCAAAACCATCTTGCCCGATTGACTTGAAGACTGCTATGGAAGGGGAGTTGCAGCATCGAATTCAATACAAGTTGGACTCCAACGCCGTCATCAACAACCTTAGGATCAAACCGCCGGAGAAGTCTCGAATGCTGGTTCCCTTATGCAGGATGATTCCAATGGCCAAGGTAAGACCAGTGGGTGAAATGGGGGTACAACACTTGGAGCGGGAGTTTGTTAAGGGATATAGAGATGGGGACCGCGTCATGTACATCTCCATGTACAACACTGAAGAGGAAACGAAGAATGTGACGGCGGAGATTATGGCCACTTGGAGCCCTTTATGGAGGGCAGCGAGTGATCGTTTTGATGATGAGATCTCTGGGGACGAGGAGTTGCTGCAGTTCTCTCACAAGATGTTTTTTGTCTGGGAGGGTAATCATCGCCTCTCCGCTTGGCTCCGGCATATCAACAAGCATCATGCGGACGACCCATCCTGGCACATCTCTGTGCATTGCATTGTACTTGACCCCCGCGGCCAGGTGGGCAATCTCCTGCACGCCATGCACGACATCAACTGGTACGTTCAAAAGTTTTGACTATTTGCTATCCATACTCAAGTCTATTTCGATTATATTTTATTCGACTTACGTACTAATTTCATATTCAGGTCGACTGAGAATGACCACGTGAAGAGTAATCTTCCAGCAAAATTGTTTTGAATCCGCTCATTCGGAATGATGAAGCTGGAGGAGTTTAAAGACCTCCTGCGCCCTGACGAATATGAGGCTTGTTTGAAGAACAGGCCACCGAACCCGTCATGGTTCCCCTTGACAACTCGTGTTTTTATCGCATTTCTCTACCGAGTAAGTTGTACCTCCTCTCTGTCTTTCCTCGTTTTGTCTCCCTTCATTCTTTGCAAGTTCTATTTTGTTCATTTATGAATTCTCTAAGAACTGGTTATCCTTCTACAGCGGGAAATTGCTGTGGCCTCGGATGAAGCAGCTAAAGCCTACATGGAGAAGACACCGGCGGATGAACAGACTGCATCTGCGATTTGGGATGTCATGAATGACGCGACTGAGAAAATGGTGGACCTCATTAAGAGGAAGGACTTCACTAAGTACTTGGCAATAGCAAATCCCAGAAACGGAGACGACTTCCTGAATGAGGTAACACCTTCATCTAATTTCAATTAGTATTTTGAATTGTTACAACATTATGCAATTATATTTTCTAATACTTCTCTACTCCTGGCAGATCAATCGGCATTACAGTCTAAACTCTAAACCTGAGATGTCCCTCGATAAGCTCCAGAAGATCTGTCCAGCTGCCGTTGAGCCCAAATACAAGGCTCGGTGGCTGAGGTGGTGGAACTCATCTCCGAGTTCTCGACTATCTTACAGATTTCCACCACTTGAATTCAAGGATACTGCATTCGACCCTTGGTTGAACAGGGCTTCATTCTGGGCTGGGGTATGGTTTCTCAATATCCCTTACCAATTACAACATGCTTTCTGATTTCTTTTCTCATTGGTACTAATTCTCATTGGTACTACAGTTGGAGGAAGCCGTCATCAACGAGGTTGATGACATATTCAAGTCAGAGAACCTCGATATCGACTGGACGGCATTTCCTGATGTCCAACAGCCGGACGATTATGTCGAGAGTTCACGTATTATGTTGTGGGACAAGGCCTTCCCTACGTTCATTGGAAAAAACGCTAAGAAGCCCTTCGAGAAGAAGTCCGACTTCGCTAAATTCCCTGGAACTGCTGATGTTGTCAAGCGGGTTATTTACCGGTATATTGCCTAACTTTTTTGCATTTGCATATTCTAATTCGCTAGAGCTTTCTATGCTACTAACCTTCTAAATTTCTTCTCTTAGGTACTTCAAGCGAGAGCTTGTTTTGAAGGGGGCCATCACGGTCCAACAGCTCCCCAACTACTTCCGTGCTTGGACGGAGACAACCTCGGACCAGTGTATCTATTCTCCCCAGCAGCTGCAAAGGTACAAAGCTCCTCACTTGCTTGAGGGATGCTGGTACCTTGATTGCTCTCGTGGTTTCACGATTGACTCAGAGGTCGACGTCAAGACTCTACACGATGGAGGTGCGGTGGTGGTCGAAGACACAGAGGATGGTGCAGAAGATTTTGAAGGACAGCAAGACCAATCCTCTGCTCCTCCACCGAAGAAAGGGAGAGGAAGGCGACTGAAATCTCTCCGTTCTCAGTCAGAGGCATCACAGCAAACCGGTGCGGCGTCTTCTCAGCCAAAACAGAAGGAACCGGAGCCCTCTCCAGGTATTGTCGTTACGAAGCCTTCTCCAGCTTCTTCGCCGGCTCCTTCCTCAATCAGTGCTTCCGAGGTCACCAGAGGTCTCCTCGAGCAGCGGAAAACCAAGAAATTTCCACAGACTACCTCTTCCGCTGGAACTATCAATTCCTCTCAGGTTTATGTCATCAACTCCTCTGTTGGCTCGGTTCTATCCCGACACAAGGAACTTGAAGACGTTGGTGGCGATCCCGAATGGAACAAGGCTCTAGACATCATTCGAATGGTATGATTCGTTGTTTCATTCTTTCCCTTGAATTCTTATATTCTGTTAACCTTATATTTTCTAACTCTGATTTCTTGTTTATTCAAGTTTGGGGCAGGCCGCGAGAACCGAGTTCCTGATAGATGCAATGAGGACAATCACTTGGAATTCGACTTGATCATTGTCGACGTTCCTGAGAATCTTCCGGTCCCCACTATATCCAATCCCACCTACGTCCCTCCGTCTTGGAACAAACGCGGCAAGGATTATTTGGAGGACCTCTTCGAGTTCGCAAGACATTACTTGCAGTTTGATGGTGCTCTCTGCATCATCCACAACAACGACCAACGTCTGGCTACGAAGATTTCCGAAGTGGCTGCTGCTGATGGCTTCGTGCAGCACCGAGACTGGTGGGGCTTCAATGCACTAGGCTTGGCTCACCCAACGATGCCCGGCTCCTTGGTATGTACATCATAATCTTCGCTTGTCTTTGCATTTTACTAAGTTTTCTTTTTAATAACACTCACATATTTCTGTTTTTCGCAGTCTCTTCGATTCTGGGTGCGCGTCTTCATTCGTGGTGGTTCTCCCCCATCCAAGTTTTCTTTTCAAACGAAGAAATCCGATGTCGTTTACAACGACCTCCACATTACCGACAGAGATGCCATTCTCAACTTCACCGATGCAGACTCGCAGCTCATGAATGGGGAGGTGCCCTGGAGAGGCCCGAGGGAGAAAGCCCCTGAGATGATGCAGGGCATCATTGAGGAGATGACCAAGCCCGGTGACATAGTCTTCGAATGGTCGGCAGGAACAGGTAATCCTCCATTAACAGTTTCTGTATTTCCAATCCTCTGATTTTCTCCACAGGGACTCACTACTTTTCTGTGCTACGTGTTTTCAGGTGCCTCCCTCAAGGCTTGCCAGAGTATTGGTCGTCATATTATAGCTTGTGAGGAGGACAAAGCCATATTCAACGCCCTTCTCAAACCGTATATGGCTACGTCATCTGCCATGGGCCCTCCAAAACATCCTAGGCCGGCAGCAGCAGAGGAAGCACCTGCAAAGAGATCAAGAAGACCTGATAAGTGGTGTAAGTCTTCTATTTTTTGTTCAAATTCTCCAAGCATTTCTTCTCTTTGCACCTCTACGTATTCAATCTAACCACAATCGGTTTTCTATTGCAGAGTAGTTTCGGCAACACCGCCACGTGGGCCAACACCAGTGTCCACTCCATCGTGGCGTCTTCATTCCAGCCCGATTCAGCCTTTTATACTTCCGGACTACGCAGAGGACTTAGCACAGGCGTTTCAATCTGGAGCCCTCACATATGTTCCTAGTCGGCCAACTACTTTTGATCCCAGGGCCCTTTTATTCGTCGATGACGAGGCGGTAGAAGAAGATTCGGAGTCCTCTAGTTCTGAGAGTGAAAGTAGCGACTGTAGCATGTTGTGAGGTTGAAGGAGGCTTCGGTCTATTGTTGTTTTCATTTGATTTGATTTTATTTAATTGGAGTTCATTGGGTAATCCTTCGTCTACTCTACTTCCCTGAACCTAAACTTGTTATAATTCTCATGTCCAATTTGTCTCCGTGTTTGTAAAGGATGAAATGTCACAACTGTAATGCTCAAAATATAATATGAATAATGAAATGTTACAAAAGAAAGGCACAAATATAATATTGTGCTGTTATTTATATTTTACTCATTCAAAATCCCACATTTGCATAGCCATGTTACCTATTCTTGACTTGGTGTACATCTTGGTTTCTGCCACTCCATTATTGAACAGGAACTCTGAAATATTCCACGAACTTCTAAGACCATTTCGGTTATTTGTTTCGAGTTGTCTTATTCCTAGAATCGTCTATATTATCTAAAGCCATTATGCTGGAATACTCGTATCTAGATCCAATGAATGACCAAATCTTAAGGATTCGAACACCCCACTAGACTTCACAGTACTAATCCTTCGAAGGATATACAGTCCAACTCTTGTCCATATCAAACCAGCAAGTTTCGCCATCCGATATGATCACTTCGGGCAGCTGAACAACTGGATTGTCATCGACGTTCGATAGCAAGGGATACGGGATTAGGGACAACTCCATAATACGGAGAAGCTCATTGGTACAAAGCACTGTCCAACGCCATTCACCTTCACCAACATGGAGGCTTCCGATGTGCCTAAACGGTGGCAGGTCCATGCCTCGTTCCCTGGCGCGCTCCACCTCCAGCAGCCACGGCCGCAGCTCCTCATAACTCGCCGGTGCCTTTGGGGGCAAACCTACAGCCGCTCTCGTCCTCCTCGATCTCGCATTACACACCTTCGGCATCGCGCAACACACTAAATTGTTGTACTCTTAAAACGTTACAGGCAAGCTTGCAGATTGACATCCCCGAACTCCTACGCTACCTTCGCATACAGCACAGCATGCCAAGGACTGTGTCACTATCCAAATACGCCATCTAGAGACAAGCTCAAGAAACCAAGAGTGACCTCCTTCTCTGGAACCCAGCTTACCAAGTGTTGTTTGATGATGAAAATCTCCTACTTGTATCACTGAAATGAAGATGCTTTGCTGCCTACGAAGAGAGAGTAATCTTCGATGAAGACAAGGACTCTAACAAGGTATATCTTGGTTTCAGCAGTTAAGATATTATACACGAATTTTGAAATATTCCAGGAAGTTTTCAAACCTTGCCTCCTTTATGTTCTGTGAAAGTTGTTTCTTTCCTTGTGCATTTACATAAACCTATGAAAGAATTAATTGTTTGATCTAGAACTTAACGCCTGATCATTATATCTTGCCTAAATCCATGAGAAATCTAACAAAATATATGCATGACGTCATCATGACATCAGCCCTAATTTGTATCTTAGAGAACAAACGTAATAAATTCTTACCAGAGATAATCCTAATTTCCACGGTAATATATCCTTTTCCTAAAAAAAGTGTCAAAATCAAGCCTTAATTTAGTAATTTTCCACGGTTATAGGGTCTACTTTGCTTTTGAAAATTTTCGTAATTCTCAATTCTGTGCTCTCCATTCTGCGCTCACCGCTCTCCGCTCTACGCTCTCCGCTCACGTACGAACTTTCCCCGTCCAAGGTCCTCCTCCAGTCCCGTTCGGACTTCATCCAGTCTTCCCTCCCGTCGGATGGATGAAGTATCCTGTTCGGATGAACTCTGTCCGTCCTCCTTCTTAATGGGCCGCCCTCTAAACTGTCCCATTCCTTTTTCTCTCCCCCTTATGACTTCTATCATTCCACATCCCACTATCACTAACTCTTTTTTTCCTTTTGTTTTTTCTTTTTCTACTACTTCTTTATTTTTTTCATTTCCTTTATTTTTTTCAATCATCTCCTCCATGTCTCCTTTCCCTGCTTTTTGTCCTTCCTCTTGCTCATTTTTCTTTTGATTTTTCATTTTTCTCTCACTGTTAATTTCTTTATCCTTCTGCTGTTTTACTGCTTCACTGCCTCCTTCTTCACAGTTTTTTTCACTTTTTTTCCCTGTATTTTCTAACCCTGACTGGACACTATCCCCCTTTTGCTCGTTGACCAGTCCTCTGGTCAAATGTCCTGGTGTCCTGGTTTCCACTACCCTGTTTTCCTTTTCATAAAATCTGTATGGTTTTAACTTATTGATGTTTACCAATACTGGATCAGGTTCAAAATTTTTTACCTGGACCACCAGAGCAGTGTTGTTGGGGAGCCTGTACTGGACCCTATAAGGTCCAAACCACCGACTTTTGAATTTCCCCACATGCTCCTTATGGCCCTTGGGATACCAGAGCACATAATCGCCTACTTGAAAATCCTTTCGTTTGTAGTGTTGCTGGCTCCAAAGTGCCCTGTTCCACTGCTTGGCCCCTACTGCTTCCTGGGCCTCTAGTCTTGAAGTGTCCATCTGCTCCAAATCCGCAATCCTGGCTGCCAACACCCTGGGGAAAGTTCGTACGTGAGCGGAGAGCGTAGAGCGGAGAGCGGTGAGCGCAGAATGGAGAGCACAGAATTGAGTTTAAGGAAAATTTTCAAAAGCAAAGTAGACCCTAAAACCGTGGAAAATTACTAAATTAAGGCTTGATTTTGACACTTTTTTTAGGAAAAGGATATATTACCGTGGAAATCAGGGTTATATCTGGTAAGAATTTATTACGTTTGTTCTCTAAGATACAAATTAGGGCTGATGTCATGATGACGTCATGCGTGCATTCCTTAAGATTTGTCATGGGTTTAGGCAAGATACAATGATCAGGCGTTAAGTTTAAGATCAAACAAATAATTCTTTCATAGGATTATGTAAATGCACAAGGGAGAAAACAAATTTGAAAGAACGTAAAGGAGGCAAGGTTTGAAAACTTCCTGGAATATTTCAAAATTCGTGTATAATATCTTAACTGCTGAAACCAAAAAATACCTTGTTAGAGTCCTTGTCTTCATCGAAGATTACTCTCTCTTCCTAGGCAGCAAAGCATCTTCATTTGAGTGATACAAGTAGGAGATTTTCATCATGAAATAACACTTGGTAAGCTGGGTTCCAGAGAAGGAGGTTACTCTTGGTTTCTTGAGCTTGTCTCTAGGTTGCGTATTTGGATAGTGACACAGTCCTTGGCATGCTGTGCTGTATGCGAAGGTAGCGTAGGAGTTCGGGGATGTCAATCTGCAAGCTTGAGTGTAACGTTTTAAGACTACAAGAATTCAGTGTGTTGCGCGATGCCGAAGCTGTGTAATGCGAGATCCAGGAGGCCGAGAGCGGCTGTAGGTTTGCCCCCAAAGGCACCGGCAAGTTATCAGGAGCTGCGACCGTGGCTGCTGGAGGTGGAGCGCGCCAGGGAACGAGGCATGGACCTGCCACCGTTTAGGCACATCGGAAGCCTCCATGTTGGTGAAGGTGAATGGCGTTGGACAGTGCTTTGTACCAATGAGCTTCTCCGTATTATGGAGTTGTCCCTAATCCCGTATTCCTTGCTATCGAACGTGGATGAGAATCCACTTGTTCAGCTGCCTGAAGTGATCATATCGGATGGCGAAACTTGCTGGTTTGATATGGACAAGAGTTGGACTGTATATCCTCCAAAGGATTAGTACTGTGAAGTCTAGCGGGGTGTTCAAATACAATTCTTAAGATTTGGTCATTTGTTGGATCTAGATACGAGTATTCCAGGATGATGGTTTTAGATAGTATAGATGATTCTAGAAATAAGAGAACTCGAAACCAACTAAAACAAATGGTCTTAAAAGGTCGTGGATAATTTCAGAGTTCGTGTACAATAATGGAGTAGCAGAAACCAAGATGTACACCAAGTCAAGAATAGGTAACATGGCTATGCAAATGTGGGATTTTGAATGAGTAAAATATAAATAACAGCGCAATATTATTTTTGAGCATTTCTTTTGTAACATTTCACTCTTCATATTATATTTTGAGCATTACAGTTGTGACATTTCATCCTTTACAAACACGGAGACAAAATGGAAATGAGAATCATAACAAGTTTAGGTTTAGGGTAGTAGAGTAGACGAAGGATTACCCAATGAACTCCAATTAAATCAAATCAAATCAAATGAAAACAACAATAGACCGAAGCCTCCTTCAAACTCACAACATGCTACAGTCGCTACTTTCACTCTCAGAACTAGATGACTCTGAATCTCCTTCTACCGCCTCGTCATCGACGAATAGAAGGGCCCTGGGATCAAAAGTAGTTGGCCGACTAGGAACATATGTAAGGGCTCCAGATTGAAACGCCTGTGCTAAGCCCTCTGCGTAGTCCGGAAGTATGAAAGGCTGAATCGGGCTAGAATGAAGACGCCACGATGGAGTGGACACTGATGTTGGCCCACGTGGCGGTGTTGCTGAAACTACCCTGCAATAGAGAATCGACTGTGGTTACATCGAGTACGTAGAGCTGGAAAGAGAAGTAATGCTTGGATAATTTGAACGTAGAATAGAAGACTTACACCACTTGTCAGGTCTTGCTCTCTTTGGAGGCGCTTCGCGTGTTGCTGCCGGCCTTGGATGTTTAGGAGGGCCCATGGCGGATGGTTTGAGAAGGGCGTTGAATATGGCTTCGTCCTCCTCAAAAGCGAGAATGTGGCGACCAATAGCCTGGGCAGCCTTGATGGAGGCTCCTGAAACTCGGAGAGATACAAAGAAATGAGAAATTGTGGTAAAAACGAGAGGAATAATTCAGCAAAGATATGCATGAATAGTTACCTGTCCCAGCATTCCAATCAACAACTATGTCGCCGGGCTTTGACAGCTCCTCAAGTATGCCCTGCATCATCTCAGGGGATTTCTCCCTTGGGCCTCTCCACGGCACCTCCCCATTTATGAGCTGCGAGTCCGGATCGGTGAGGTTGAAAATGGCATCACTCTCGGTAATGTTGAGGAACCCATGTATCAGCTCTTCTTTCTTCGTTTGGAAGGAGAAAGTAGTGCCACTACGAACGTAGACGCGAATCCAGAACCGCATAGTCTGGAGTCAAGCAAAACTAGTGAGTAAAGTCAAGCGGAAGGGTTATCAATAAGTAAGGAGAAGGGTACGTTTAGGGAAATTACCAAGTTCTCGGGGTTCGTTGGAGAAGTCAGGCCGAGTACATTGACACCCCACTAGTCCTTGAACAGCACGTATCGACCACCAGCAGCTTCGTCCTCGATATCCTTAGCCAGCTTCTGATCAGTGTTGTAGATGAGGCAGATGGCACCATCTTTCTGCAGGAATTCATCTGCAAAATGGAAGATGTCATACAAATAATCCTTGTAGCGAGAGTTCCAAGGCGGAATACTCGTGGGGGGAACGGAAACGGATGGGACGGGAAGATTCTCAGGGATGTCGGCAATGATCAAGTCGACTCCCAGATGGTTCTCTTGTTTGCAGCGGTCCGGAACTTCGTTTTCGCGGCCTGCTCCAAACTTGAGGAAACAAGAAAGAAGAGTTAGTAGCTACATAGCGAGTAGAGGTGGCAGAATCCATTAAATGTCAAAATATAGGGACAAACCTTGAATCCGAAAGAAGTCTTGAGTCTTGATCCAATCTGGGTCGCCACCTTTTCTCTCCTGTCTCCTATTTCGCCGTAACAAGGAATCCACATATGAGTTGAAGACGGAAACTTGTGTGGAAATCGAAGCTCCAGCGGAAGAAGTTGTTTGAGGATATACTTTGGCCTTCCTCTGCTCAAGGAGACCTCTCGTGATCTCCGAAGCACTGATTGAGGAAGGAGCTGGCGACGAAGCTGGAGAAGGGTTCGTAACGACAATACCCGGAGAGGGCTCTGGTGCCTTCTCTGCTGGCGCGGAAGACTCTGCACCAGTTTGCTGTGATGCCTCTGACTGAGAATGGAGAGGTTTCAGTCGCCTTCCTCTCCCTCTCTTCGTTGGTGGAGCAGAAGACTGATCCTGCTCTCCTTCACGACCTTCTGCATCATCCATGGAGTCCTCCGCCACAACCTCACCCCCATCGTGTAGAGTCTTGACGTCCGCCTCTGAGTCAATCGTGAAACCACGAGAGCAATCAAGATACCAGCATCCCTCAAGCAAGTGAGGAGCTTTGTACCTTTTCAACAATTGGGGAGAATAGATACACTGGTCCGAGGTTTTCGACGTCCAAGCAAGGAAGTAGTTGGGGAGCTGCTGAACCTTGATTGCCCCCTTCAGAAGAAGCTCTCGCTTGAAGTATCTATGTAAACCAATATGTAGAAGGTTAGTATCAAAGAGATAAATAGACCTCGTTATGGAAATTGAATCTGATTAAAAGGAATGTATCGTACCGGTAAGTAACCCGCTTGACAACCTGGGCGGTTCCAGGAAATTTAGCAAAAATGGACTTCTTGTCGAAGGGCTTATCTGCCGATTTTCCAATGAACGTAGGGAAGGCCTTGTCCCACAAGAGAATACGTGAACTCTCCACAAAATCGCCTGGCTCTTGTACTTCCGGAAAGGCCTTCCAATTGATAACGATGTTCTCCGTCTTGCATATGTCCTCGAATGCGTTAATGACGGCTTCTTCCAACTGTAATTCAGAATTCAATTAATTAGCAATGAGAAAGAATCGACGAAGAGACTAATGCGTAATGTAATGGGAAAGGTTTTTTAAGAAATTGTACCCCAGCCCAGAATGAGGCCTTGTTCAACCATGGGTCAAATTCGGTATCCTTGAATTCAAGTGGTAGAAATCTGTAAGACAATCGGGAACTCAGAGATGAGTTCCACCACCTCAACCGACGAGCCTTGTACTTGGCCTCAACGGCCGCTGGAACAATCTTCTGGAGCTTATCAAGTGACATCTCAGGTTTTGAGAAGTCACTGAAATGCCGATTAATCTGCAATAAGTACAGGAGTTTTAGAAAAAAAGAATACGTAAATGTTGTTGTGATACAAAATAGTGAACTCAGGCACAATGAGGGTCTCACTTCGTTGAGGAAGTCGTCACCATTCTTGGGATTTGCAATTGCCAAGTACTTGGTGAAGTCCTTCCTCTTAATCGATTCCACCATGTTGTTTGAAGCCGCATTCATGGCATCCCAAACACCAGTCGCGGTTTGGTCTTCAATGGGTGTTTTCTCCTTGTAGATTCTGGCAGCTTCGTCAGAAGCTACCACAATTTCTCGCTGGAACACAAAGCAATGTTAGAGGAACTATATGAAGCACCGTAAATCAATTGCCAAATGGAAGCGTCGGGGGGGGAGGAATGAGTGCTTACCCGATAAAGAAAAGCGATGAATACTTTTGTTGGCAATGTAAACCAGGATGGAGTAGCTGGTTTGTGATTCAATGCTAAAGCATACTCCTGTGGTGAAAGCAGATCCTTGAATTCCTCCAATTTCATCACACCAAAGGAGCGAATACGATAAAGTTTTGCCGGAATATTACTCTTCACGTGATCATTTTCCGTAGACCTGTACAAATAGACGTAAGTTAATAATAAGCATAAAGTACAAGTTGAATCGGCGATCAAGAGGTGTAGACAAAGTAGAGAGAGCTAATTCTTACCAATTAATGTCATGCATGGCATGAAGAAGGTTTCCAACATGACCGCGTGGGTCAAGAACAATGCAATGCACAGAGATGTGCCACGCTGGATCGTCGCTGTGATGCTTGTTGATATGTCTGTACCATGCGGCAAGGCAATGGTTACCTTCCCAGACATAGAACATCTTCCCGGAGAACTCCTTCCAATCCGGGTCGGCCAAGAGCTCATCTTCAAAAGCATCATTAACATTTTGCCAACACGGGCTCCAGTCAGCCTTGATCTCCTCAGTGACATCGGCTGTCTTCTCTTCGTGGTTGTAGATGGAAATGTACATGACACGGTCTCCATCTCTATAGCCTTTGACAAACTCTCGCTCCAAATGTTGAACTCCCATTTCTCCTACAGGTCGCACTCTTGCCATTGAGAGCATCCTGCAAAGGGGAACTTGGATACGCGACTTTGTCTTTGGAAGTATTCGGAGCTTATTGATGACACCATTGGAGTCTTGCTTGTGTTGTACCCGATGTTCCAATTCACTGTCCACTACATTCGTCAAATCAGGAGGACAAGATGGCGCTGGCAACATATCCTGTGTCTGAGTTACCTGCAAGAAGTACTACATTTTCAAAATTGATTCCAAGATAAGGATCAAAACAAGTAATGCAATTATGAAAAAGAATAGAACAATAGCTTCATGTACTGATACCAATCGTCATCAGTAGAAAGGTGTACATAGGCAACTATGTACGTGGAGCACGGCTATAATACTCCCTAGCCTGTCTACAGTTCCAATGACGGCGCCTCCTCCAAAAACGCCTGGTCTGTTGGACAGGGCATGGTAGTATCGCCGGGAGGGCGAAGACAACATGGGCTGGCCTCCTCACTCTAATAGGCGAGGAAGGAGAAGGTGGAGACATCGGCGGGGTACCAAGCCGTGGAGAAGTAGGCATGTAGCCTGGGGATGTAGGCTCATAGACAGGAGACGTAGGCATGTACTGAGGGGAGTGGACCTCGAGAGGTCTACTTCCTACACCTACAGGGCTTCCTAAATCACACCTACATAAATGGGGCTGATCAAATGAATCCGAAAGGTCGGAAAGATTGATAATTGAGATCGGGGAACTGATGGACAAGGGTGCATCTGAGAATACCTACAAGAAGTGGAACAAAGACATTGTCAAGTTACCATTTTAGTTTACAAAACTTCTAAAGGAAGTTTAATTGACAATGCCAAATTCAATACAAAAAGGAAAATGGATTAAATTACCTCAGTTTCTGCAGGAGTTGGACCATCACCTACAGTCGCAGTGAGTTGATCCGTGAACTCCTGCAACACATACGGTTTATAGATTATAGAAAATGAATAGAATGCATCATAAAAATAAGCAAGAGTTGTAATCGTTTCAAATAATTTCCAAACAGCTGCCCCCTCCCCATGGGCGGCATTCTCCCACGCAGACATGGTATCTAAGCTTGCGGTACCCATCTCCCACTCCGCCTCTCTCCCTGAATCCTCCCCCTCTTCATGGGGGGCATTCTTCATAGAATGCCTCTCCTCCCGAGGCTTCTCCTCCGCGGCCATGGTGTCTATGCTTGCGGTACCCACCTCCGCAGCCACTCTCCCCGAATCGTCCCCCTCCTCATGAGGGGCATTCTGTACAGAATGCCTCTCCTCATGAGGCTTCTCCCCCGCGGCCATGGTGTCTATGCTTGCGGTACCCACCTCCGCAGCCACTCTCCCCGAATCGTCCCCCTCCTCATGAGGGGCATTCTGTACAGAATGCCTCTCCTCATGAGGCTTCTCCCCGCGGCCATGGTCTCCATGCTTGCCGTACCCACCTCCCACATCGCGGCAGTGGCTGCAGCCGCGGCCATGGTGTCTTCGCTTGCGGTACCCACCTCCCACTCCGCTGCGGTACCCACCTTCCACATTGCGGCAGTGGCTGCAGCCGCGGCCATGGTCTCCATGCTTGCGGTACCAACCTCCCACATCGCGGCAGTGGCTGCAGCCGCGGCCATGGTCTCCATGTTTGCGGTACCCACCTCCCACATCGCGGCAGTGGCTGCAGCCGCGGCCATGGTCTCCATGCTTGCGGTACCCACCTCCCACATCGCGGCAGTGGCTGCAGCCGCGGCCATGGTCTCCATGCTTGCGGTACCCACCTTCCACATCGTGGCAGTGGCTGCAGCCGCGGCCATGGTGTCTTGGCTTGCGGTACCCACCTCGCACTCCGCTGCGGTACCCTCCTTCCACATCGCGGCAGTGGCTGCAGCCGCGGCCATGGTCTCCATGCTTGCGGTACCCACCTTCCACATCGCGGCAGTGGCTGCAGCCGCGGCCATGGTGTCTATGCTTGCAGTACCCACATCCGCGGCCCCTCTCCCCGAAATCTCCCTCTCCTCATGGGGGGCATTCTGTACAGAATGCCACACCTCATGAGGGTTCTCCCCCGCGGCCATGGTGTCTATGCTTGCAGTACCCACCTCCCACTCCGCTGCGGTATCCGCCTTCCTCATTGTGGCAGTGGCTGCAGCCGCGGCCATGGTCTCCATACTTGCGGTACCCACCTCCCAATGTGCCTCAGTACCCACCTCCAACTTCGCGGCAGTGGCTGCGGACTGCTAAGCAAACCCTTCCATACACTTCGCTTCCCCTGGATTCAATGCAGCAAAGGCCGCAAGAGGGCTCTCGATTCCGCTCACATGGGCCTCTGCCATGGATGCCTCCATCTCCCAAATCTAGTTGCGCCTCTCCTCCCCATCAACCTTCCCCTCCTCCTCCACAATCACCCCCGCGGCCACAACACTCATGTATTCAATCCACTCTCCCTGTACACCCACACCCACAACAGCAACACATAGAACACGAATCCTTACCTCCTCGGTAGCAGGGCCCCGATCCGATCCACCTTGCTCACTCGCCATCTCCTCCTCCACACGCTCCTCTCCTCGCCCCTCCATCTCCTTCACAGTCTCTCTCTCTTCCGGTTCCGCGGGTGTGTCTTTGAATGGGGCTTGCGAAGATGCTTTCCCTCTCCCACCTCGACCTTTAGCCCTACCTCGACCCCGCACCTCAGCCCCCCGACCTCTCCCTCGGGCCGACCCCTCATCCATATCCTCTTCTCCTGGGCCTACCGCAATGTCGAGCAAATCAACATCCTCCCCACTAGTCTCAGTAGGACTTTCAGGGTGCCCTCGCCCCGCTCGTCTAGCAGCTGTTACAACCCCACCTTCGCCCGCCTCCATGATTTCACGTCTCGCTCTCCGAGCGACTTTTATCAATGTCTCTGGATCTGACTCCTCGCCCGCATCCACTTCTGGCGTCTTCTCCTCTACAACCTCTTGCTCAATCCTAAACCAGTCGACAATCTGCGCAAATGTTCAAGACTAGGACGATAATTACTACTTCGGGACTCTTATTCTAAATAACCATTCGATTCATGACGCATCCAAAATTCATTGCAGTAATAAATAAACCCGCAACGAAGACAATACATAAAACTTAATATACCTCTAATAATATACATAATTTACATGAAGCATATAAATTAAGAAACTTACCACATCCTTGTTAGACTGGTCGCCCGATTGAGTACCCGTCCCTCTTGTTGAACACTCCTTGAATCCGAAAGAAGGTTGCGGTGTCTCCAAAATTGGACTGGAATTGAACCCTAATTCTTCTGTCATCTCTATGTCTTTCTCCTGGGTACTTTCTACCTCATGCTCCTGATGCTCAACTACGTTCACCTCTAAATCCTCTTCTTTCACCTCTACTATGGACTCTAGAATGAGTTTACGAATGCTACAAAATTTAATTGCTAAAGGCAGCCCAGCTCCTCGAACCTTCAGAGGTGCACTCAAGAGGTTGCCTATCGACTTCTCCTTTCTACGTGATTCTCTCCTCTTCCTCGCTCTCCTATTCGTAAAATCTGTACCATATGCTTTTCTTCTAGGTTTAGGAGTGACATAAGTGGAGGGAGCTGACCCTCCACTCTCCTTCATGTGTCTAACTAACGAGAGAACTCTCCTCACAATACAGCTCTTCTTCTAACTTTCCTCTAACTTATGTATCCTAAACCTGCAACCCCCCTGACTCAGCCCTAAATACTTCCCATATTCTAAACCTACTTGAATTAATGAAAACTATAAATAAATTGCAATTTGAATTAAAGCTGATGAGATCAATCTATATTTGAAGAGAATAAACAAAGCCCACATAATATTAAAAGATTTGAATTAAGCACAGAAATACTTGTATTAAATATGGATGCAAGTGACGGCTCACTCTAATCTCACTCTTAGTCTGTCTGTCCAGTAATTTATTATGAAAATAGAGGAACTCTAACACTGAATAAAATATAGAATTTGAATAAATCATATGCTTGCATTAGTCCTATAAATATATAACTAATGCATGAATTTGATTAATTCAAATTCTATATATTTATTGTTTTAAATGCAGAAGGAATAGACGGCTCTTTTTAATCCAATCACACCCCATAAAAAATAGAGTCTGCTCCACCATTCAAATACGCGAAGCAATATTCTAAAAATCTTACTACATATTTATGGGCCTGCAAAAAGCAACATCATAATTAGTTAGCGCCGTCTCTCTTTAATCATACATTCGTTACGTAGCACAATGAATCATTACCTAGTCGTCCACATCGACATTCCAATTTGAATAAAATGATCAACAGCGATGCATCATTCCTCTCACTTCGCTCTCGCGATACTGCTTTGCTAGTACACTCACTCTTCTTCCTTCTTCCTCTAGTATATTTGAGTTGCCTGCGAATATGGGGATGGTCTGTCTGTACACCCAAGGCATGGGCATCCCTCTTAGGTTTCGCGTAGATGACGATGGTCTAGCTACGGTGTCCTCTCTTCGCCTCAGTCTCAGATTCCATTTTCGTGAGGATTCCATCAGTATAGAGGAGGAGATCTTTGATGACGTTACTGCCGAGGTTACCCACACCCTCGGGCAACCTTCAGTGAGAGATGAGAACAACATTTTGCAGTGGAGACTCCTCCCTGGATCCTATAGAGTCTACGGTCTTACTGATTCTCTGATGGCTGCATCCACTGAGATCCTCACCCCCCGTCGCTCTTCTACTTGCACAATTCAGACTCCCTTACCTCGTGATGTCAAAGTCAAAGTCGAGCCTGGTATCGAAACTTCAGATGTAGAGAAACCTCCTCCGACCGTCATATCTCTCTCTTCTGATGACGAAGTCAGTCCCGTCAAGTTCGTGCCTAAGGTCCATGCAGATGCTCCTCCTTCCAATGTGTCTCCTCCATTGTCCCAGGTCACAGTTAGCATTGTTCCGCTCCTTAAAGAGATTGCTAAGACGCGTGGGTCCAAAAACATTTTGAAGAAGATAGACTATTCCACTATTAGACACGACAGAGTAGAGTACTTGCCTGCGAAGTTTGATGGTCCGGTTCTTTTTGAGTTGCCCCCAGCTGCTGCAGGATCCTCTAAGCTCGCCGCCAAGTCTATGCAGGGAATGGACAAACGATACGACGGACACTTGTGGACCAAGACCATCACAACAAACATCAAAAACGACTTCGGACTCTCTTTTCGAAGTTCCAACTGCGTCGGATGGCTGCGTTGCACGAACGAGGAGTGTGACTTCCTCAAGCGTGTTCCCAAGATCTTCGAGGTCAACGAGACTGAGTTCGAAGGCTGTACCCTGCAAGCTTTTGTCATGGACCAGCCTCCTCCCTCTGACTCCACGCTAGTGTGCAAGGTATGTAAAGAACCTCCATCATGTGTAGCTACATGCGAGGCTAAGATTTATTACGTTGTGGGCAAACCGAATCAGACTAGAGCGTGTATTCACATAGGAACACATCATCATCCAGTGAAAGTTGGAGACTACAGAGACTCTAAAGCAGAGATTAGTAGCTTAATAGAAGAGCAGGTAGAGATGAACAACAAAGCAACAAAGAGCGCCGTTGTCTTGGAGGCGAGCAAACTCCTCATCGGGAGCTACCTTCTACAGCCCGAGGATGCACCACCGAGGAAACTGACGATGGAGGAGCTGGTTCCTGTTCTGGATCGATGCAAAGACATGGCGTCGCCCAACATCCGCAACAAAGTCGCCACCTTCAAAAAATTCAAAAGGTACGGAATCAGGGACGGTATCACCAAGCTCCGTGGTAACAGTCTCTGGGCGTATGTCCAGGAGAATAGGTTTCCTGGTCAGGGATCTATGCGTGACAAAGTCTTTGTCTTCAAGATGTCGGAGGTCGGGCCGAGAAGTGGTGTCGACTTGGTCAGCCGTATGCAAGCAGGTGGCGACTTGGAGAACGCAGGGATCATGTTCGACCATGTAAAACGCGTCATAGACTAGTCGACGATGGCGTGCCATGTGTACGACGCCACCTACTGCCGCGTGATGACAATTGCCACTTGCGACATGCAGTCCGAGGACACGGACGCCCAGCTCGTCTTCTGGAAAAACTTGAACCTGGTCATGGAGATCAATGGCGTTGCAGCGCCGAACTTCAAGGGGTTCATGGCGGATAACGCACAGGCGAATTGGAATGCAGTGCAAATCCTTTACGGCAATGGCGACAAAGAAGACCCAATGGAGGACCGGGAGAGGTCGTGCTTGTTCCACTGGACTCAGAACATGGTGGCGTATACGCAGAAGCACTTCCCCGAAGAACTCTGGGAACAGCACAAGAAGATGTGCACTCAGTACAAGAATGCGACCAGCATGGCACAGGCGGAAACTCTGTACCACGCGTTGCGAGCATGGTGGGCATCCACCGGGGTCGTTGGCGAGAGCGGGCTCATCAAACTCGATCAGTGGCTGTCATTCTGGCACCACCGCTTCCGCCAGTGGGGGGGATTCATGACCGAGGTACGATCTCTGCACTCTGTTTTGACGAGGAGTCTCATCGCCCGGATAAGACAAACTTCTCACGCCCAAGAGGCCCAAGACGTGCCGTCATGGCTCGCCCTATGCAGATGCCTGTCATTGTGGAAGACGACTCCGAACACCACCCCGAGGTAGAAGGTACCCAATCTCTTGCCCTGGAAGTTGATTCCCCTTTACCTTCACCAGTGAACAAGGGCGGCATTCGCCATGTCAACGCGGTTGAAGAAACCAAGGTGGACGTGAAGGAGTGGCACATTTCGAGACTTCACAAACTTTCTGCGAAGTGCTGCTGGGCCCAAAGAGCTGAAACGAAGAAGAAGTGCACTGAGAGAATCATCAGGGGGCCCCATTGCACACCTGCACCGACCTACAGTGGGCTCTGGACTAACTATCGCAGGAACCTAGTGGAGAAGACTGAGTTCTTCTTCTGCTCCGACGATATTGAGCGTTGCGTGAAAGGCTCTAAGCGCAAGTGGGTAGCACACTACTCAAAGGACCAGGAATTCCCCTCCATTCCAGAGGTCTGGCCAGTGAAACTAGGTACTAACCTAAAACTTACTGAGATTCTTGCCCTCGAAGCAGCAGGCTTTCAACTTCCGCCGAGAAAACCGGTCTCCCAAAGACGCCTGTTCTCTTCTGCCCCGCCCCCTGCAAATCTCAGCTCAGTGCCAGTCCCTGCAGACGCTGACCGCTACCCAGGCAAGAGAGACGGCAAGATGGTGAAGCGCACTGCCACTCGTCCCAATCAAGCGCAGCGACTCTCCATGGGCTCCTCCGAGTCTCTTAAAGCGCGCCTCCGTTCCGTCACCATGATACCTGAGCCGGGCCACGGTTGCATCATTGGGCTGGATTCGGGCGTCGCTCCACACATCACGCGGTACCAGATTACCATCAGTTCTTACCCTGGTTGCACTTGCCCAGCATTCAAGAAGACGATGACTACGTTCCGTGGCAAGACTCTATTCACGTATTGTAAGCACCTATACTACATACTCTTGAAGGTCTACAACCGTGATCCCGAAGCGGAGCTTTTCATCCATGCGCCTACCTTCAGCTTCAACGAAGTCAAGCTACTCTTAGAGAGTGGAATCTTGCGTCACCCCTTGGCGAAGAAGTAGGTAGCCCTCCTACTTTAGAACTGCCATTTCCACAATGGCCATTTGTCACGTAGTGAATGATTTTAGTAATATCCCATGTACTAAGTCCGCAATACGTTAGCTATATTGACTTTTTTATTATATAGGCTTTGTCGTTCTCATTGATTGCACTCTATTTGACAACATTCTATCTTGAACAAGTGCACTATATACTTCGTATGCCCTGACATGTATCTTTTATTACAGCAAACATATACTTGTTATTAGATGTCTCAATCTTCGAACCTAACACGTTTAGGGTTGCCCACTACACTATCAGCAGGACTGCCAGCCGCTGACTGTACTACAGGACAAACTACATTCGCATTCACTTTCGTTCCCACACTTGGAGCGTGTCCTTGGTATGAACGTTTCAGCAATGGCCCACCTCCCCGCCTCCGATTAACTGATTTCCTGGAATAGGTTCCTCTTGGGATCTTTCCAACCTTCGAGTATGCATGTGGTTGCAAAGGCACATCTGCGTCCTTCTCTAGCACTATGATTTCATCCGAATTTTCTGGACGTGGAGGGTCAGCTCTTACATCTGGTTGTACGTCAACATCCGTTGTCGAAGGACGCCCTTGGCTGTTGGCCATCACCTCTTCTTCGTCCTCCACCTCAACATATGGTTCAAATGGACAAACATCGTTGTTAACCGGAGACCCAACCGGCCTCTCCCTTTAACCCCATCCAGTCCCCTCTCAGTTTCATCCAGGAAGTGTCCCGACAGTCATCCAGTTCCTACGGATGAACTCTGTCAGTTGGCTGGATGAACTCTGTCAGTCGGCTGGATGAACTCTGTCGGAGCCGACTGGATGAACTCTGTCGAAGCCGCCTGGATGATTCTGTCCGTTTTCAGGGGGGTTAAGAGGCAGGTTTAGGGTTTTGGGAGATCATTCTACACTAGAGCAGGTAGAGTCAGAGAGGTCTGAGAGCTGTTAGGAGCTGCTGTACCATGTTTTGGGGCTGTTTTGACCCATTTTATGCAGTTTGGACCTCTTTTTGCACTTGTATTGTACATTTCCAGCATTCTATGAGGGTTTGGAGCATTTAGTTTAGTTGGGTTTTGTTGGGTTTTGATGGGATTGTGAAGGCTAGGGTTTAGTGGTTAAACCCTCCCTTTATCATTGGCGACCATGCTTTAGTTCGTACCATGTGATCTCCTGCTTGTTGTAGGCTGTTCCACACACTAGAGAGGTCTTGAAGTACACAAATCAGGTCTGCAGAGGTGCAACAGTGACTGTCAAGAGTCTTTAGGGGTGCTGAACTGCTGTCAGTGTAATTCCGAGGTGCTGAACAGTTGCTGGCAGAGTGTGGGAGTCACTGCAGTGTTAGAATCGGCCAGCTGAGTGCTGTCCAGCCACTGGCAAGATCCCAGACTTCTGAAGTGAGGAAAAACTGTTGCAGTAGAGAGGGCAGTGGCGGCAAAGAGTTTTCAGGTGTTTTCAAAGGTGGAAACATTGGTGCAGCGACGGTTGCAGTCCAGCACGTGTCCAGGGAGCAGTAGCAGCAGGGGCGGCTCTGTTGCAGGCTGGTGGGCGCAGGTGCTGTGAGGAGGTGGAGGGCCAGATTTGCCTTGGCGTCAATCTCCGTGAACTGAGGGCAGTTCAAGAGCGAAAAAGGGGATAAGGCTGCTTCAGGCCAGATTTGAACTCCAACTGTGAAAAGGGGCCAAAGGTAAGTAACCCGAAATTTTAGGATTTCAAATTTCAAATTTCAGATCCGAAAATTTGGGATCTTAAAAATTTGAATTTTGAATTTGGGGACCTCATTTTGGGACCTCGGTCGGCTTTGCGGACCTCGATTTGGGGATCTTGGTCGGCGGTGGGACGTCATTTTTGGGGACTTTGGTGGACATTTGGGACCTGGACCTGAGGTTGGCACAGGCCAGAACAGAGTGGTAATTTGGGTTGCTGAGTGCATTTGGGCAGATTCAGAGTGATTTCTGTTTCAAATATTGTTAGAACAGTAACTAGTACTATAACCACTGGACTGGATTTGCTAAGGGTCAATACAGTGTGAAAAAGGGGATAGGAACTAGTTAGGGGCAATTTTACTGAACTGCCTTGGTTTGTTCCTATTTGCTAAAAAAAAAGTGTCTCTAAACACTAATTAGGCCATACAGTCGTTTGTAGGGTTGCTGAGTCTAAAGTGGCAGGGACTACAAAATGTAAGGGAAGGAGCCAAGTATTGGTAGCTGACTGATTGGAGGAAGCCGAGCAGAGCCGACTGCAACGGACAGGGAGTAACAGCCGCCAAGACTAGGAAGCACACACAGTCGACTGAACGCAGCCGACTGACAGTATCAGGCGTTGATACCCATGGAAGAAGGTGACTCGAATGATCTGCAAGATGAGAGACAAGCCATGGAGGGGTACAAACGTTGGCTGCAACATGAGGAGCAGACAGTAGAGCCGACATCACCTGAGGTACGCAGCCGACTTAGCTCACAGGGCAGTGCAGCTCTGCAGGAGGGTGAACTCATTGACATGGAGGTCGAAAATGACATTTCACCATTAGAGGGGAGGACACAAGAAAGCCGATTTGAAGAGGAAAGGCAATTCGAAAAAGGGGATAGACTGAACAATCATCCTGATCAAGCCATCATTCCCTGGAGATATGAGGACAAGAGAAGAACTGCGTCATTCAGGGGGGACTTCTCCCCTGCAGTGGACGACTACAACACATTCTATGAGGAGAGACGTCAGACAAAGGAGGTCATCGCAGAGCCGACTCAGTGGCCAAGCACAGTCACTGGCAGAGCCGACATAGAAGCGGAGCCGACCCGGCTACGCAGCCGACCGGTATCTCCCGACCACCTGCCAAAAACTCCAGAGACACTGCCAGCCGCATTTCAGAACTTAAGGCAGAAGTTGGAAGAAACCAGGAGTCGATCAGCTCAAGAGCATGGGCAAGTGAACCACCAAGATAGTATACCTGGCAGGAATGTTCACTTCTTGGATGAATTTCGACTGCAGTCGGGATGGGAGCTGGAAGAAGAGGACCAATGGGCACTGGAGGCCTTTGCGGCGGACTTACTAGCCAAGAAGGAAAGGGCCAGGCAACACCAAGCAGGTCAAAACCAAGGCAGGCCGGACCCTGGAAAGTACCTCATGCAGCTAGAGGCTCTGCAACAAGGTGCAGCATCAGGAGTGGCATCACTGCACCACTGGCATATAGAGCCACAGTGGCCAGAGAAGAATCCAACACCACAGGAGGCCGACTTTGACCGCCGTGTTGAAGAAGCAATGCAGAGATTGGCAGCACAAGAGTTGGCAGCACAGCAGTCGGCAGCGCAGCACTTGGTAGCACAGCAGTTGGCTATCCAACAGAGGGAACAAGAACGGCTCAAACGAGAGCAGCATGAGCATACACGAATCGAGGATTGGTGGAAGGAGCAAAAAAGGAGGCAGGAGTATGAGAGCATTGGAGAGATACCAGCAAGGCCGCCTGATTTATCTACTTTTCATTTGGAGTCAACTGTGGGCAAGAGCGTTTCAAGACCATTGCTTCCTGAGCCGACCTTGACACCACATAAGTTTTCTGGATATTTGGGCAGCCGGACAGGTGCTGTGTACGACACACGACAGCCGAATCAATCAGTGTGGTATCCTGGGCAATCTGCACAGCCAGCTGTTGGAGACTCAATGCCTGGTCCAATTGATGTAGCCCGGTCACTGGATGCTCGGCCTACTCCAGCACCTCCGGGCTATAGTTTTGGTGATCTTTCGCGAGCCGACCGGGCAGTGCCGACTGCCACTAAAATACAGACGACCTATCCGGCCACTTTAGCAGGATGTCCCTCTGTAGTACCAGTAGTGCGCACAGCCGACTTTAAGTTAGCTCCTCCAAGGCCACCAGTCAGTGCAGAGCGGAAACAATTACCGTACCGGGCATACAAGGAGGGAACTGACCCTGATGCTCACGTGAGGCATTTTGACAAGTGTGTTTGGTACAATGGAGAGACGGATGAGATTGTCATCATCCTCCTGTTTGGAACAACCCTTGTTGATAAGGCCCAGACCTGGTTTGATGATTGGCTGGATCATCACCCCAATTGTACTTGGGAGGAGGCAAAGGAGGCGTTCAAGATGCGGTTCAGGGAGCAAGATTCTGATGAACAGGTGTTCATGACTCTAAGGAACTTCAAACAAGGTGAGGAGGAGAAGGTTCAAGACTATTATGAGAGGTTTACAAAACTGATCAAGTGTTTGCAATCAGATGTTGGAGAAGGCTTCAAGCTGACCTACTTCAGGGCAGGCCTACTGGACTACCTGAAGGTCACCACAAGCGCCCATACAGCCAACACTTTGGCTGATTTGCAGGAGGTAGCTCGGCGCTGTGAAATCAACTGCGTCAATGCCTTAGGGGAGGAATTGTACTTTCAAGCCCGGCATACAGAGCCGACTAGTGGACAACCGACTACCTTATCAGCTCAGGCGGAGGGAGCAGAGTCAGATAGTGGGAGGTATTGCACAGTCTGCAAGAAATACGGCCATGACGATACTTACTGTTTTTTCAACCCAGCCAACCCGAACAATAGACTTCCACGACCTGAAGGTACACCAATTGTGGGGGTCGACAAAGTAACTGCTCAGCAACACAGTAGCAACTCGAGCCAACCTGCTAACAGCCGACCTGTTGACAGCCGACCTGGAGGGTACCAGCATGATGGCTATGGCCAAATCGATACTTGCTATATTTGCGACGAGACCGACCATCAAATGCGCAACTGTCCTTACAAGTTGAGGTTTGAGCAGTTTGTGGCATCTAGAACACTTGATAGTGATACTGTGGGTGTCAATAATGTGGAACTGCAGGAGCTGGAACTGGAGGAGCAGGAACTGCAAGAGCCATCTGAGGTGGCAGTTTCTCTAACCAGAGCAGCAAGACTGGAGGTGGGTCTTCCGTTGGAAGACAAAGAGGCACAGGAGGAGCTTGAAGGGGCCACAACAACCAACTTGGATGCCAACGCACCTACAGCACCAACTCTGGATGGTGACTGGATTGGTTTTATTAACCCTGATTGTCTACAGGATATCCCAAAGAAGGCGCCTGATACAAATATGGAGAGTCCTCCTGGAACCCAGCTAGAAGCTTTGGTGCAGGAGATTAGCCGCCAAATCCTGGAGACCCCGATTACAGTATCGTTAGGACAACTGTTGGCAGTGGCCCCTACTCTCACAGAGTACTTGAAGAGTCAAGTGTTCGGAGCAAGTGTGTGCGAGCCGACTGCGTCTGTGGACTCGATTGAGCCGACTGTACCAGCCGACCATATCGAGCCGACCGTGAAACAGGGTTCACTTGAGTTGATTCCAAAGGTCTCCAATGATCCAAGGATACAACCTACGGTGGTTGTTGGAGCTGTGAATATCGATCTTGGTCGCCCTATGATTTCTGTACAGGTGGAGGATTGGACCTTTAAGAACGTACTTCTCGAAGAGGGCTCTATCGTCAGCTTGATCACAGAAGAGGAGAAGGTGGCGGTTCCAGCGTTACAGGAGGCCATTGGATTCAAGCAGTGGCTGCTATTTGTCAACACTGCATTGAGGGAGACAATCTTGGCAGCAGAGCAGATAGTAGTACGGCAGGAGGATTTTCACTGCCCAACTGTTTTAGACAGTGAGGTCCCATTTCGAGGAGGAAGCTCCTTAGGTGGTTTCTTCGAGCCAACCCCTTTACAGAGCCGACCGCCACAGCCTTCTTCAGAGGACTCTCAAGATGATTATCAGGGCGCCACTCCAACTTTTACGAAGCTGACTTTTACACAGCCGACTTCTATGGAGCCGACTGTTTCAAATTTAAGCTCCACCAATGGGCCCAAGGAAGAGCGACACCACCAACGGACGACTTCACGGCAGCAGCTGGCATCACTGCTAGTTAGGAAAGGGTTCCATGTGTTTGATACCAAGGATTAGTTTTCTTCTCCACCATTTACTAGTGTAGTCAGTTTTTTTTTACTGCAGGATGCTTAGCCTTCTTTTCATTTACCACCTTCTCTCTTACTCTCCATGCGTTCTGAGGGCAGAACTACCGGAAAAAGGGGATAATGTTAACCGGAGACCCAACCGGCCTCTCCCTTTAACCCCATCCAGTCCCCTCTCAGTTTCATCCAGGAAGTGTCCCGACAGTCATCCAGTTCCTACGGATGAACTCTGTCAGTTGGCTGGATGAACTCTGTCAGTCGGCTGGATGAACTCTGTCAGAGCCGACTGGATGAACTCTGTCGAAGCCGACTGGATGATTCTGTCCGTTTTCAGGGGGGTTAAGAGGCAGGTTTAGGGTTTTGGGAGATCATTCTACACTAGAGCAGGTAGAGTCAGAGAGGTCTGAGAGTTGTTAGGAGCTGCTGTACCATGTTTTGGGGCTGTTTTGACCCATTTTATGCAGTTTGGACCTCTTTTTGCACTTGTATTGTACATTTCCAGCATTCTATGAGGGTTTGGAGCATTTAGTTTAGTTGGGTTTTGTTGGGTTTTGATGGGATTGTGAAGGCTAGGGTTTAGTGGTTAAACCCTCCCTTTATCAATCGTCAGCAAGTGAAACAACAATATCTCTGACGTCTTCCATAGCTGTTGTCCCGCACTACGGAAAAGAGCTTCACATAACACCAACACAAAAGAGGCAGAGACATTCCCTACTCTTATCTTAAATATCCGTGAAGAAGATCCTGGCGCCCTTGAAAATCGGCTATTCATTCATTTAAAAGTTGTCATCCTCCTAAACCGAATGGAAAAAGATGAAGGTTTAGCAGAGGTCATTTAGCATTTAAATTTTTTTTTAAAAATTAAAGAATGAAAAAAAAATTTAAAAAAATTTAAAAAAAAAACAAATTATATAAATCGAAATTAAAAAGATTAAAGTAAAGAATAGCGATATTTAAAATGAAGGTTGAAAATAAAATGAAGGAGATTAACAAATTGAATGTGAAAATAAAATGAATGTGAAAATAAAATGAAGGAGAAAATTAAATGAAAGGAGGCTTTTGACCCCTCTAACAAGATAAATAGAATAAAGAAAATTAATAAAAAATAGAAGACAATTACTGTATGCCTGAACTAGTAAGAAGGAGCTGGAGCAAAGTAATTGGTGCACGTTAAAAAATTAATCACCAAGAAAAGAGAATATGAACTACAAATTCAATGAAAGTACTGTAATTAGTCCATGGTTATAGGGTCAATTAAATTACTATAATTAGTAAATTTCCAAAAATACACTAAGAATATTCGAATCTTCTAATTTTATAATTTATTTTTAGTAAAAAAAGTGCTATTTTAAGGTTATGTCACCCATTCTGTGCTCTTCGCTCTCCAAATCTGCGCTCACCGCTCTCGGCTCTGCGCTCTGCGCTCACGTACAAGCTACCCTCCCTCTCCAGGTAATGTGGTTACGAAGCCTTCTTCAACTTCTTCACCGGGTTTGTCCTCGATGAGTGCTTCGGAGATCAACAGAGGTCTCCTTGAGCAGAGGAAGGCCAAACTATATCCTCAAACAACTTCTTCCGTTGGAGCTTCGATTTCCACACATGTTTCCGTCTTCAACTCATCTGTGGATTCCATGTTACGGCGAAATAAGAGACATGAGAGAAAAGGTGGCGACTTAGATAGGATCAAGACTCAAGACTTCATTCGCAAGGTATGTTCCGATATTTTGACATTTAATGGATTCTGCCAGGTCTACTCGCTATGTAGTTACTAACTCTCCTTTCTTGTTTGCTCAAGTTTGGAGCAGGCCGCGAAAACAGAGTTAGGGACCGGTGCAAACAAGAGGACCATCTGGGAGTCGACTTGATCATTGCCGACATCCCTAAGAATCTTCCCGTCCCTTCCGTTTTCGTTCCCCCCACGAGTATTCTGACTTGGAACTCTCGTGAGAAGGATTATGTGTACGACATCTTCCGTTTTGCAGATAATTACCTGTAGAAAGATGGTGCCATCTGCCTCATCTACAACACTGATCAGAAGCTGGCTAAGGATATCGACGAAGAAGCTGACGGTGGTGACTACGTGCTTTTCAAGGACTGGTGGGGCGTCAATGTACTCGGCCTGACTTCTCTTACGAACCCCGAGAACTTGGTAATTTCCCTAAACATACCCTTCTCTTTACTTTCTGATAACCTTTGCGCTTAATTTTACTCACTAGTTTTGCTTGACTGCAGACTATGCGGTTCTGGATTCGCGTCTACGTTCGTAGTGGCAGTACTTTCTCCTTCCAGACGAAGAAAGAAGAGCTGATACATGGGCTCCTCAACATTACCGAGAGTGATGCCATTTTCAACTTTACGGATGTGGAATCGCAGCTCATGAATGGCCAGGTGCCGTGGAGGGGTCCAAGGGAGAAATCCCCTAAGATGATGCAGGGCATAATTGAGGAGCTGTCAAAGCCCGGCGACATAGTCCTTAATTGGAATGCTGGGACGGGTAAGTATTCATACATATCTCTGCTTAATTATTCCTCTCATTTTTTCCACAGTTTCTCATTTCTTTGTTTCTCTCCGGGTTTCAGGGGCCTCCATCAAGGCTTGCCAGGCTATTGGTCGTCACATTCTCGCTTTTGAGGAGGACGAAGCCATATTCAACACCCTTCTCAAACCGTGCATGGCTAGACCATCCGCCATGGGCCCTTTTAAACATCCTAGGCCGGCAGCAGCAACGGAAGCCCCTCCAAAGAGACCAAGACCTGATAAGTGGTGTAAGTCTTCTATTCTTTGTTCAAATTATCCAAGCATTACTTGTCTTTGCAGCTCTACGTACTCGATCTAACCACAATCCGTTCTCTATTGCAGAGTTGTTTCAGCAACTCCGCCACGTGGGCCAAGAGCAGTGTCCACTCCATCGTGGCGTCTCCATTCCAGCCCAATTCAGCCTTTCATACTTCCGGACTACGCAGAGGGCTTAGCACAGGCGTTTCAAACTGGAGCCCTTACATATGTTCCTAGTCGGCCAACTACTTTTGATCCCAGGGCCCTTCTATTCGTCGATGACGAGGCGGTAGAAGGAGATTCAGAGTCATCTACTTCTGAGAGTGAAAGTAGCGACTGTAGCATGTTGTGAGTTTGAAGGAGGCTTCGGTCTATTGTTGTTTTCATTTGATTTGATTTGATTTAATTGGAGTTCATTCTTATATCCTTCGTATACTCTACTACCCTAAACCTTCGTATACTCTACTACCCTAAACCTTCGTATACATTACTACCCTAAACCTAAACCTGTTATGATTCTCATTTCCGAATCGTCTCCGTGTTTGTAAAGGATGAAATGTCACAACTGTGCTGCTCAAAATATAACACGAACAGTGAAATGTTACAGAAGAAATGCTCAAAATTTAAATTGCGCTGCAATTTATATTTTACTCATTCAAAATCCCACATTTCCATAGCCATGTTATATATTCTTGACTTGGTGTACATCTTGGTTTCTGCTTCTCCATTATTGTACACGAACTCTGAAATATTCCACGAACTTTTAAGAGCATTTCTTTTAGTTGGTCTCGAGTTGTCTTATTCCTAGAATTGTCTATCTGGTCTAAAACCATCATGCTGGAATACTCGTATCTAAATCCAATACGGGAGCACATCTAAAGGAATGTATTCGAACACCCCACTAGACTTCACAGTACTAATCCTTCGGAGGATATACAGTCCAACTCTTGTCGATATCAAACCAGCAAGTTTCGCCATCCGATATGATTACTTCGGGCAGCTGAACAACTGGATTCACATCGACGTTCGATAGCAAGGGATACGGGATTAGGGACAACTCCATAATACGGAGAAGCTCATTGGTACAAAGCACTGTCCAACGCCATTCACCTTCACCAACATGGAGGCTTCCGATGTGCCTAAACGGTGGCAGGTCCATGCCTCGTTCCCTGGCGCGCTCCACCTCCAGCAGCCACGGCCGCAGCTCCTCATAACTCGCCGGTGCCTTTGGCGGCAAACCTACAGCCGCTCTCGTCCTCCTCGATCTCGCATTACACACCTTCGGCATCGCGCAACACACTAAATTGTTGTAGTCTTAAAACGCTCCACGCAAGCTTGCAGATTGACCCCCCGGAACTCCTATGCTACCTTCGCATACAGCACAGCATGCCAAGGACTGTGTCACTATCCTAATACGCCACCTAGAAACAAGCTCAAGAAACCAAGAGTGACCTCCTTCTCTGGAACCCAGCTTACCAAGTGCTGTTTCATGATGAAAATCTCCTACTTGTATCACTCAAATGAAGATGCTTCGCTGCCTAGGAAGAGAGAGTAATCTTCGATGAAGACAAGGACTCTAACAAGGTATATCTTGGTTTCAGCAATTAAGATATTATACACAAATTTTGAAATATGCCAGGAAGTTTTCAAACCTTGCCTCCTTTATGTTCTGTGAAAGTTGTTTTTTTCCTTGTGCATTTACATAATCCTATGAAAGAATTATTTGTTTGATCTTAAACTTAACGCCTGATCATTGTATCTTGCCTAAACCCATGACAAATCTAACAAAATATATGCATGACGTCATCATGACATCAGCCCTAATTTGTATCTTAGAGAACAAACGTAACAAAATCTTACCAGATATAACCCTGATTTCCACGGTAATATACTCTTTTCCTAAAAAAAGTGTCAAAATCAAGCCTTAATTTAGTAATTTTCCACGGTTTTAGGGTCTACTTTGCTTTTGAAAATTTTCCTAATTATCAATTCTGTGCTCTCCATTCAGTGCTCTCCATTCTGTGCTCTCCGCTCTCCGCTCTACGCTCTCCGCTCACATACGAACTTTCACCCACCAACACGGACTGCAGTTCCGGCTTGTTGGTGACAACCTTGCGATGATCTACCTTGAATTTAAAATCCCTTATCTGAGCCTTGTAGATTCTCCTCATGTCATCGCCGCCATGGCGTCGCGCATCTCTAGCCCAAGCTCCAATACTCCCAGGATTCTGCCTCACCCATGACATCCGCTCATACCTCGTTGGAATCCATTCCCCATCGGCGTTGTGAGTGCTGTGAAGAACAACTGCAGCAACCTGCGAAGTTTGTCGGCGGTTCTCCATACTTCCAACTACCTCAAGAACTTTCGATTCAAAGAATTTCGACACTGTTCCTCACTAGCAACAACATCACATCAACAGTTGCAAGCTGATTCTTCCTAAACTCAAACAACCAATCATCCCACATTTCCCATCCAAAATCACCGTTGACCATCTATGGTGACATCAAGGTTCATCGAATTCCGGCGCCACTACCTGTCCCGACTCTCCAGCACGTGTGATGGTGTTGCCAACAAGGACATCCACTACGCGGCCCCAACACGTGTGTGGGTGTTGCCACCAAGGACAGCCAAGGCCCCAAAACCGAGGTACACTTGACTCCCAACAAGGACACTCGATTATCTTTTCACTATCCAGCATTATCCAGGACCACCATCCGCGATTGGCTCCCACCCATTCAAAATCTGATGTCACCGCCTTATACTCCACCATGGCAATCTGCATGTGGAATTTCTTGGCAATTTTTATTTTGACAAAATCCGGATATTCCAATTTCGTATTTGGGCATCCCAGGACCTCAAATTTTCTCTAATGGTTGGCCGAGGTTCATTTGAGAAAGGAAACACAAGGCATTGAGCTCCCGAATCTCCCAGTCCTTGCATTGTTTGTAACATTTTCTAACGAGTTCTGTTGGAGTGATCCTTGTTACTAGGAGGTGGAGTCACTGGGAAAGGCGACCGGCATCCATTTCGTAGACTTATTACAGCATTATCATGACTCTAGGAGCAGCCGCGGATCATCACCTGCACATCCAATTCTCCTGGACGATGACATTGTGGACGATGTCACCGAAGACACTGGAGAATCGAAGCCCTGGTCATACTCATACAGAACCTCGGACGAGTCTTCAGCAGGGACTCACTTGGACGCTACCTCCTCTGTTTTCCTGAGTGTCAGCGAGGAATCAGTTACCGCACTGAACTAGGTGTCAGATGCTATTGGCGTACGATGTGGCACTGTATAGAGGATCAGACCTTGGTGATATTTTACTACACATTAGCTTTAGCATCTCAGACTCCACGACAACCCTCCCGGGAAAATGTAATTATCTTGCATTTTTTGGTTCAGAGATGTGTTTTCACTTCATCTTAGTCCCTTGTGTTGACGTTCTGGGATTTGCCCTCTACAGCTAGGAAACTTAGGCATGGACGGATATATCACTTTGTCTGGAAACATATTTCACCGACTTCCGGCTTAATATGACTATGGCTTTATCTAATTTTTTTCGTCAGAGTTCTTGAGATATTCATTCACCTGTTTTTGCTCGTTTATTACTATGTTGTACAACTACGTTACATCGCGTTAATAGTGACGTCGACCACATTCCATTACGTTAATAGTGACGTAACATCAGTCACCGTTGACAGTATGTCACGTTTAAGATGACAAGCGAGTTACAGTTAGAATACGTTAAAAAGGACATTACAATACGCGAATAAAGTGATCAATAACCCCGAACAGTCAAAGCGACAATGTGATTGATGAAATGATAATTCTCACCTCTTTCGAAGCCTCTAGAAATAAATGTCGTCCACGTCCTAAGTTCGTATCTCCGCAGCGACCTAGGAAATGGATTCAAGTACATAGACCACAGAATGCGAACGTCGTGATGATTCAGTACGCAAACGAACTCTGCGTTATCTATGTTCTGAGAGTTGAGAACGCTTACTGAATTTACTCTCGTAAACTTTAAAAGTATCTTCAAGTCACGTCTGCTCCTGCATACAATAAGAGTAATCACTGTTTAGTTAGACGTTTTCTTTTGAAATTCTCTTCGGCAACGTGACATTCAGATATCTTTGGCTTTAATTACATCGCTTTTTGAACTACTGTTTCAAAGCATATACAGGCATTGAAAAGAATAAGTTTCATCGACACAACAATTTACCAGCCATTACCAGGGACCACCAATGATAAAAGTGCCATTGGATCACGTTACATCGTGTCACAGTTGACATTGCATCACGTCAGATTTGATATTTTATAACGTCACATGTGACGTTACATCACGTCACAGTGGACATTATATCACGTCGCACGTGACATTACATCAGGCTACATATCAGACT
>CM026421.1:18146157-18287336 GCA_014871385.1 Ceratodon purpureus | reverse complement strand
CCAAAATAGGCTGCGACCACATTTTGGACAGTGGATTTAAGTCGCGCTAAGGGTCCCTTCACACCTGGAGGTGTGTACCACCGGCTACCGACTGTCTAACTCCGGGCCCTCCAAAAAACCCGTTTCCGATTCACAGGGTTCGAGTTAATTTACAGGGGGTTGGGTCTCGTGATAGGCCAGAGTCGGGGATCGGGGGCCGGGGTTCTTGCTGGATTTAAGTCACGCTAAGAGAACTTCAGTTATTGTAAGTGTATTTAACTTATGGATTGAATTTTATGTTACGTGGATTTGAACTCTGATCCCGCCCGCATGGTCGCTCGCGTTTGCGCGCGCCCGTAGTGTGCGTACTCGCGCGCGCGCGAACCTGCCCCAGCGAGAATAAAACCAGGATTACGCCCGCCCATGCGCGCGCGCACGAACTGCTCGCGCGCGTGCGAAGTGCTCGCGCCCGTCGCGCCCACAGCGCGCGAACGGATACTGAAATGTGGAACACCCGACGGTGTCTCCGTCGTTTGGCTCGCGCCCGATTCCGCATGCGCCCGCCCGATTTCGCGCGCGCCCGACAGTGCACGCGCGCGCGCACTGCAACCTGGGTGGGGGACTAATTTCTCTCCCCAAAACTCTCTTTTCCATTTGCCCGCGCCCGTACGCGCGCGCGCGTCCTGATCGCGCCCGTCAAACCAACCGCGCGCGCGCGGTCGCGTGATTCTGAATCTCTTCCTCCCCCACAATATCCCCCGCATTTCGTTCGCGCCCAATTTCGCGCGCGCCCGATTGCGCGCGCCCGTCAATACTCGCGCGCGCGCACTGCAACCGGGTCATGGAAGTAATTTCTCCCCATTCAGTCCCTCGTTCCATTTTTTTTTTCCCCACTGTTTTTTTTTTCCCCCTTCGTTGAACACTACGCTTTTATTTAATTCCTTCTTTCATTTCGTTTGTTCAATTTTATAATTCCACCTCTCCCCCTTCTTCCCGCCTTATTTTTATTCAATACTTCTACGCTCTGTAATTTGTTTTATATTTTTTTTTCCCCTTCGTTGAACACTACGCTTTCATTTAATACCTTCTCTCATTTTGTTTGTTTATTTTTATAAGTCCACCTCTAGTCTATCCTCCCGCCTTATATTTATTCAATACTCCTACGCTCTTTAATTCCTTTTTTTTTTTCCCCCTTCGTTGAACACTACGCTTTTATTTAATTCCTTCTTTCATTTCGTTTCTTCAATTTTATAATTCCACCTCTCCCCCTTCTTCCCGCCTTATTTTTATTCAATACTTCTACGCTCTGTAATTTGTTTTATATTTTTTTTTCCCCCTTCGTTGAACACTACGCTTTTATTTAATTCCTTCTTTCATTTCGTTTGTTCAATTTTATAATTCCACCTCTCCCCCTTCTTCCCGCCTTATTTTTATTCAATACTTCTACGCTCTGTAATTTGTTTTATATTTTTTTTTTCCCCTTCGTTGAACACTACGCTTTCATTAATACCTTCTCTCATTTTGTTTGTTTATTTTTATAAGTCCACCTCTAGTCTATCCTCCCGCCTTATATTTATTCAATACTCCTACGCTCTTTAATTCCTTTTTTTTTTTCCCCCTTCGTTGAACACTACGCTTTTATTTAATTCCTTCTTTCATTTCGTTTGTTCAATTTTATAATTCCACCTCTCCCCCTTCTTCCCGCCTTATTTTTATTCAATACTTCTACGCTCTGTAATTTGTTTATATTTTTTTTTCCCCTCGTTGAACACTACGCTTTCATTTAATACCTTCTCTCATTTTGTTTGTTTATTTTTATAAGTCCACCTCTAGTCTATCCTCCCGCCTTATATTTATTCAATACTCCTACGCTCTTTAATTCTTTTTTTTTTTCCCCCCTTCGTTGAACACTACGCTTTTATTTAATTCCTTCTTTCATTTCGTTTCTTCAATTTTTATAATTCCACTCTCCCCCTTCTTCCCGCCTTATTTTTATTCAATATTCTACGCTCTGTAATTGTTTTAATTTTTTTCCCCCTTCGTTGAACATACGCTTTTATTTAATTCCTTCTTTCATTTCGTTTGTTCAATTTTATAATTCCACCTCTCCCCTTCTTCCCGCCTTATTTTTATTCAATACTTCTACGCTCTGTAATTGTTTTATATTTTTTTTTCCCCTTCGTTGAACACTACGCTTTCATTTAATACCTTCTCTCATTTTGTTTGTTTATTATAAGTCCACCTCTAGTCTATCCTCCCGCCTTATATTATTCAATACTCCTACGCTCTTTAATTCCTTTTTTTTTCCCCCTTCGTGAACACAAGATTTAATTCCTTCTTTCATTTCGTTTGTTCATTTAAAACCTCTTTTTTTTTTAAAATTAAAGAATGAAAAAAAAATTTAAAAAAATTTAAAAAAAAAACAAATTATATAAATCGAAATTAAAAAGATTAAAGTAAAGAATAGCGATATTTAAAATGAAGGTTGAAAATAAAATGAAGGAGATTAACAAATTGAATGTGAAAATAAAATGAATGTGAAAATAAAATGAAGGAGAAAATTAAATGAAAGGAGGCTTTTGACCCCTCTAACAAGATAAATAGAATAAAGAAAATTAATAAAAAATAGAAGACAATTACTGTATGCCTGAACTAGTAAGAAGGAGCTGGAGCAAAGTAATTGGTGCACGTTAAAAAATTAATCACCAAGAAAAGAGAATATGAACTACAAATTCAATGAAAGTACTGTAATTAGTCCATGGTTATAGGGTCAATTAAATTACTATAATTAGTAAATTTCCAAAAATACACTAAGAATATTCGAATCTTCTAATTTTATAATTTATTTTTAGTAAAAAAAGTGCTATTTTAAGGTTATGTCACCCATTCTGTGCTCTTCGCTCTCCAAATCTGCGCTCACCGCTCTCGGCTCTGCGCTCTGCGCTCACGTACAAGCTACCCTCCCTCTCCAGGTAATGTGGTTACGAAGCCTTCTTCAACTTCTTCACCGGGTTTGTCCTCGATGAGTGCTTCGGAGATCAACAGAGGTCTCCTTGAGCAGAGGAAGGCCAAACTATATCCTCAAACAACTTCTTCCGTTGGAGCTTCGATTTCCACACATGTTTCCGTCTTCAACTCATCTGTGGATTCCATGTTACGGCGAAATAAGAGACATGAGAGAAAAGGTGGCGACTTAGATAGGATCAAGACTCAAGACTTCATTCGCAAGGTATGTTCCGATATTTTGACATTTAATGGATTCTGCCAGGTCTACTCGCTATGTAGTTACTAACTCTCCTTTCTTGTTTGCTCAAGTTTGGAGCAGGCCGCGAAAACAGAGTTAGGGACCGGTGCAAACAAGAGGACCATCTGGGAGTCGACTTGATCATTGCCGACATCCCTAAGAATCTTCCCGTCCCTTCCGTTTTCGTTCCCCCCACGAGTATTCTGACTTGGAACTCTCGTGAGAAGGATTATGTGTACGACATCTTCCGTTTTGCAGATAATTACCTGTAGAAAGATGGTGCCATCTGCCTCATCTACAACACTGATCAGAAGCTGGCTAAGGATATCGACGAAGAAGCTGACGGTGGTGACTACGTGCTTTTCAAGGACTGGTGGGGCGTCAATGTACTCGGCCTGACTTCTCTTACGAACCCCGAGAACTTGGTAATTTCCCTAAACATACCCTTCTCTTTACTTTCTGATAACCTTTGCGCTTAATTTTACTCACTAGTTTTGCTTGACTGCAGACTATGCGGTTCTGGATTCGCGTCTACGTTCGTAGTGGCAGTACTTTCTCCTTCCAGACGAAGAAAGAAGAGCTGATACATGGGCTCCTCAACATTACCGAGAGTGATGCCATTTTCAACTTTACGGATGTGGAATCGCAGCTCATGAATGGCCAGGTGCCGTGGAGGGGTCCAAGGGAGAAATCCCCTAAGATGATGCAGGGCATAATTGAGGAGCTGTCAAAGCCCGGCGACATAGTCCTTAATTGGAATGCTGGGACGGGTAAGTATTCATACATATCTCTGCTTAATTATTCCTCTCATTTTTTCCACAGTTTCTCATTTCTTTGTTTCTCTCCGGGTTTCAGGGGCCTCCATCAAGGCTTGCCAGGCTATTGGTCGTCACATTCTCGCTTTTGAGGAGGACGAAGCCATATTCAACACCCTTCTCAAACCGTGCATGGCTAGACCATCCGCCATGGGCCCTTTTAAACATCCTAGGCCGGCAGCAGCAACGGAAGCCCCTCCAAAGAGACCAAGACCTGATAAGTGGTGTAAGTCTTCTATTCTTTGTTCAAATTATCCAAGCATTACTTGTCTTTGCAGCTCTACGTACTCGATCTAACCACAATCCGTTCTCTATTGCAGAGTTGTTTCAGCAACTCCGCCACGTGGGCCAAGAGCAGTGTCCACTCCATCGTGGCGTCTCCATTCCAGCCCAATTCAGCCTTTCATACTTCCGGACTACGCAGAGGGCTTAGCACAGGCGTTTCAAACTGGAGCCCTTACATATGTTCCTAGTCGGCCAACTACTTTTGATCCCAGGGCCCTTCTATTCGTCGATGACGAGGCGGTAGAAGGAGATTCAGAGTCATCTACTTCTGAGAGTGAAAGTAGCGACTGTAGCATGTTGTGAGTTTGAAGGAGGCTTCGGTCTATTGTTGTTTTCATTTGATTTGATTTGATTTAATTGGAGTTCATTCTTATATCCTTCGTATACTCTACTACCCTAAACCTTCGTATACTCTACTACCCTAAACCTTCGTATACATTACTACCCTAAACCTAAACCTGTTATGATTCTCATTTCCGAATCGTCTCCGTGTTTGTAAAGGATGAAATGTCACAACTGTGCTGCTCAAAATATAACACGAACAGTGAAATGTTACAGAAGAAATGCTCAAAATTTAAATTGCGCTGCAATTTATATTTTACTCATTCAAAATCCCACATTTCCATAGCCATGTTATATATTCTTGACTTGGTGTACATCTTGGTTTCTGCTTCTCCATTATTGTACACGAACTCTGAAATATTCCACGAACTTTTAAGAGCATTTCTTTTAGTTGGTCTCGAGTTGTCTTATTCCTAGAATTGTCTATCTGGTCTAAAACCATCATGCTGGAATACTCGTATCTAAATCCAATACGGGAGCACATCTAAAGGAATGTATTCGAACACCCCACTAGACTTCACAGTACTAATCCTTCGGAGGATATACAGTCCAACTCTTGTCGATATCAAACCAGCAAGTTTCGCCATCCGATATGATTACTTCGGGCAGCTGAACAACTGGATTCACATCGACGTTCGATAGCAAGGGATACGGGATTAGGGACAACTCCATAATACGGAGAAGCTCATTGGTACAAAGCACTGTCCAACGCCATTCACCTTCACCAACATGGAGGCTTCCGATGTGCCTAAACGGTGGCAGGTCCATGCCTCGTTCCCTGGCGCGCTCCACCTCCAGCAGCCACGGCCGCAGCTCCTCATAACTCGCCGGTGCCTTTGGCGGCAAACCTACAGCCGCTCTCGTCCTCCTCGATCTCGCATTACACACCTTCGGCATCGCGCAACACACTAAATTGTTGTAGTCTTAAAACGCTCCACGCAAGCTTGCAGATTGACCCCCCGGAACTCCTATGCTACCTTCGCATACAGCACAGCATGCCAAGGACTGTGTCACTATCCTAATACGCCACCTAGAAACAAGCTCAAGAAACCAAGAGTGACCTCCTTCTCTGGAACCCAGCTTACCAAGTGCTGTTTCATGATGAAAATCTCCTACTTGTATCACTCAAATGAAGATGCTTCGCTGCCTAGGAAGAGAGAGTAATCTTCGATGAAGACAAGGACTCTAACAAGGTATATCTTGGTTTCAGCAATTAAGATATTATACACAAATTTTGAAATATGCCAGGAAGTTTTCAAACCTTGCCTCCTTTATGTTCTGTGAAAGTTGTTTTTTTCCTTGTGCATTTACATAATCCTATGAAAGAATTATTTGTTTGATCTTAAACTTAACGCCTGATCATTGTATCTTGCCTAAACCCATGACAAATCTAACAAAATATATGCATGACGTCATCATGACATCAGCCCTAATTTGTATCTTAGAGAACAAACGTAACAAAATCTTACCAGATATAACCCTGATTTCCACGGTAATATACTCTTTTCCTAAAAAAAGTGTCAAAATCAAGCCTTAATTTAGTAATTTTCCACGGTTTTAGGGTCTACTTTGCTTTTGAAAATTTTCCTAATTATCAATTCTGTGCTCTCCATTCAGTGCTCTCCATTCTGTGCTCTCCGCTCTCCGCTCTACGCTCTCCGCTCACATACGAACTTTCACCCACCAACACGGACTGCAGTTCCGGCTTGTTGGTGACAACCTTGCGATGATCTACCTTGAATTTAAAATCCCTTATCTGAGCCTTGTAGATTCTCCTCATGTCATCGCCGCCATGGCGTCGCGCATCTCTAGCCCAAGCTCCAATACTCCCAGGATTCTGCCTCACCCATGACATCCGCTCATACCTCGTTGGAATCCATTCCCCATCGGCGTTGTGAGTGCTGTGAAGAACAACTGCAGCAACCTGCGAAGTTTGTCGGCGGTTCTCCATACTTCCAACTACCTCAAGAACTTTCGATTCAAAGAATTTCGACACTGTTCCTCACTAGCAACAACATCACATCAACAGTTGCAAGCTGATTCTTCCTAAACTCAAACAACCAATCATCCCACATTTCCCATCCAAAATCACCGTTGACCATCTATGGTGACATCAAGGTTCATCGAATTCCGGCGCCACTACCTGTCCCGACTCTCCAGCACGTGTGATGGTGTTGCCAACAAGGACATCCACTACGCGGCCCCAACACGTGTGTGGGTGTTGCCACCAAGGACAGCCAAGGCCCCAAAACCGAGGTACACTTGACTCCCAACAAGGACACTCGATTATCTTTTCACTATCCAGCATTATCCAGGACCACCATCCGCGATTGGCTCCCACCCATTCAAAATCTGATGTCACCGCCTTATACTCCACCATGGCAATCTGCATGTGGAATTTCTTGGCAATTTTTATTTTGACAAAATCCGGATATTCCAATTTCGTATTTGGGCATCCCAGGACCTCAAATTTTCTCTAATGGTTGGCCGAGGTTCATTTGAGAAAGGAAACACAAGGCATTGAGCTCCCGAATCTCCCAGTCCTTGCATTGTTTGTAACATTTTCTAACGAGTTCTGTTGGAGTGATCCTTGTTACTAGGAGGTGGAGTCACTGGGAAAGGCGACCGGCATCCATTTCGTAGACTTATTACAGCATTATCATGACTCTAGGAGCAGCCGCGGATCATCACCTGCACATCCAATTCTCCTGGACGATGACATTGTGGACGATGTCACCGAAGACACTGGAGAATCGAAGCCCTGGTCATACTCATACAGAACCTCGGACGAGTCTTCAGCAGGGACTCACTTGGACGCTACCTCCTCTGTTTTCCTGAGTGTCAGCGAGGAATCAGTTACCGCACTGAACTAGGTGTCAGATGCTATTGGCGTACGATGTGGCACTGTATAGAGGATCAGACCTTGGTGATATTTTACTACACATTAGCTTTAGCATCTCAGACTCCACGACAACCCTCCCGGGAAAATGTAATTATCTTGCATTTTTTGGTTCAGAGATGTGTTTTCACTTCATCTTAGTCCCTTGTGTTGACGTTCTGGGATTTGCCCTCTACAGCTAGGAAACTTAGGCATGGACGGATATATCACTTTGTCTGGAAACATATTTCACCGACTTCCGGCTTAATATGACTATGGCTTTATCTAATTTTTTTCGTCAGAGTTCTTGAGATATTCATTCACCTGTTTTTGCTCGTTTATTACTATGTTGTACAACTACGTTACATCGCGTTAATAGTGACGTCGACCACATTCCATTACGTTAATAGTGACGTAACATCAGTCACCGTTGACAGTATGTCACGTTTAAGATGACAAGCGAGTTACAGTTAGAATACGTTAAAAAGGACATTACAATACGCGAATAAAGTGATCAATAACCCCGAACAGTCAAAGCGACAATGTGATTGATGAAATGATAATTCTCACCTCTTTCGAAGCCTCTAGAAATAAATGTCGTCCACGTCCTAAGTTCGTATCTCCGCAGCGACCTAGGAAATGGATTCAAGTACATAGACCACAGAATGCGAACGTCGTGATGATTCAGTACGCAAACGAACTCTGCGTTATCTATGTTCTGAGAGTTGAGAACGCTTACTGAATTTACTCTCGTAAACTTTAAAAGTATCTTCAAGTCACGTCTGCTCCTGCATACAATAAGAGTAATCACTGTTTAGTTAGACGTTTTCTTTTGAAATTCTCTTCGGCAACGTGACATTCAGATATCTTTGGCTTTAATTACATCGCTTTTTGAACTACTGTTTCAAAGCATATACAGGCATTGAAAAGAATAAGTTTCATCGACACAACAATTTACCAGCCATTACCAGGGACCACCAATGATAAAAGTGCCATTGGATCACGTTACATCGTGTCACAGTTGACATTGCATCACGTCAGATTTGATATTTTATAACGTCACATGTGACGTTACATCACGTCACAGTGGACATTATATCACGTCGCACGTGACATTACATCAGGCTACATATCAGACTACATCACATTGTATCCCGTTAAGACGATCACCAGCATTACTCATCTGATTCTATGTTGGAGAATGAAGCTTCTCACCTCTTCTAGTGCCTGATGAAATCAACTTCGTGCACGTTCTAATTTCATCCTTCTATAGCGACTTAGGCACTTATAGAAGTACATAGATCAGATAAGGAGAACATGAGGATACGTAAATACTTGTACCCCTCTCTCGTAAACTTTAAAAGCATCTTCCTTGAGACCGTGGTGGCAGCAACCGAGACTACAGCAGGCTCGGTCAAAGAAAGATCCCTTACGGACGTCTCGGCACCGAGACCATGTTGGCAGCAACCAAGACAATGAAGGCTGGAAGTGGAGCACAACTGGTTACCCATAAAGATCATTAAATTAAATACATGTTTGAAGAATCCTGGAAGATCTCAAACAACATCCCCAAGGTTTCCGTACCAAACTATTTGCTTCTATGGTTGTAGAACACAAGAGATTCTTAGATCCAGTCAACCTGAAACGCACAAGATATTGACTGCAATTGATATAAACAGCCATTCTCAATTTTACAATTCAAATTTGTGAAAATTACACATGCATGGCTTAATCTTTGACAGAAGAATATGACTACTAGCAGGATCAACCAGGTAGGTAATCCTTCTTTCCAAGGCTCATAACCAACCCGCTGCTCTAAACCTTGTCTCGGTACCGAAACTTCAAGCACCGGTCTCGACTAGCATGAGCATTGTTTCGGTACCAAACTACCTAGTCAAAGTTTACGAGAGAGGAGTTACCCATTTTCTAACCGATTACATGGATTAGTTGGTTATTTTTTCAAATCACATATAGGCATCAAAAAAGTAAAGTTCCGTATGTACACAACAATTACCAGCCATTATCAAACAACACGGGGTATGTGAAGATACATAGAACCACGTTACATCACGTCACGGGTGACATTACATTACGACATATTTTACATTACATCACGTTGTTTTGCGTTAAAAATAAGAGAGGATTACGTTAACATCACGTTACATAGGACAGTATACCACGATTTAGGTGACAGAACTTTGCGTCTCAAGGGACGGCATACTATGTTAGACAAGACGTATGCCGTCACTACTTGCACAATTAATTCAAAGCACGGAATTAAGGGACGTGTACCTGATCACCGTCGGGTTGTTTCTCTACGCACGCCCATAGGGTCACCTACTGGTGATCACTTATGGCAGCCGGATTACGAAACATCATGCGGATCTATGAGATATGGCGGCGGCAAGGTTAACTCCTGCGTACGAGCTCTTGCGAGATGAAATTGTGGAAGCGAATAGGAGAGAGGTGGCGTTGCGATTGAAGGAGGCCGGTCTTGACCTTGACTTCGCCACGGGCTTCTTTTCTTCTCGTGCAGGTTTGTCAATTAGGTCTTCCGCTGCTCCATCGGAGCCACCAAGTTGGAGGAGACGTCGATCCTCCTCTGTGGAGTCAGACTTCCAACCGAGGCGGAGCTCCGGCCAACGCCGCGGTGTGTCGTACATGGAGGATGCGGTAGAAACACAATCGAAGCCAGCGTCTCGCACAAAACCTGTAAGTAAAACCCTAAACCCTCAGTCCATCAGTCTGTGCTATTCAATGTGGTCACGCAGCATGTGTGTGTCCATGTTATGTTAGAGTAGGATGTCATTATGGGTCATTGTTGGGGGTTGTTTTCTGCACTACATTACATGTGTAATGGTGGCTGAGGGTACAAGTCCCTAGAATTCGTGTCAGTTTCGTGTTAGTAGCCGTCATTTTGCGAGTTAGGTGGGCAAATTTCACGAATTAGGGTTCTCAGGGTATTGCATTTGACAGAATCGGAAGGAGGGAGGCGAGGTTTTTGTAGAGTGGCGGCAGCGACCTCGGAAGCCGATTTCTCGTAGGAACAGATTGTCGGTGGCGGCGGTTCGAGCAAGTCTTGGCGGGTCAGAGGGTACGCTGTCGGAGATGGAGGAAGAGCATGAAGATCCAAGGGTCAAGTCCCACAGCCGCAGCCGTCCGATCATCAGCAAGCAGCGCCGCGTCAAGACCAATTGGATGGATCGAGAGGCGAGAGGATGCCCACCAAGATCGAAGGCAGGGGCTGCGGGCGGTGGGAGGGCATCTCCGGGGCCAGCTCGCTGGAAACTAGCTGGAGTTCTAAAGCGGACCCGTGGGGTGGAGAGGGGGGCATCGCAGTATGAAGAAGAGGACCTAACTCCCCCTGGGCGATGGCGTGGTGCCTCCGACATCTCATCTCCAGTCGGGCGCTCCTCCGGCTCTCGCACACCAGTCGCATCGGGGAGGATGCCCATGCAGTCGCTGAGGAGTGACTCCGACAGCTCGCAAGGGATACACTCTGAAGAGGCAGGGTTCGAAGACAACATTGAGGACGAATTCGAGGAAGAAGAAATGGAAGAGGAAGACGACATGGAGGGATATGAGGAGAGAGAGGAGTGAGAGCCGAAGGAGCCCATGCGGATCAAGCTGGATCGGTATGGCTTGCTAGTCAGATCCCACGAACCCATCCTCAACGCAGGGCTGCAGAAGTTTGCACGCGCTCTTGATCCGACAGCAACACCGGGATGGAAGGGACAGCAGAAGGCGGATAAGGCGCACCTGATTGCGCGAGTGCGGGCTGAGTTTGAATTCTATGGAGACAACACAGAGCTCAGTGAGAGGTCGTTCAATTCTAGGATGTCGAGGTGCGTAACGCGGGTGAAGTTCCAAATCAACAAACTCATCAGATTTGGAAGACCGAAGCCACCCGACATCGCCACGTCCCATTGGGAGAAGCTGGTGGAGATGCAGGATGACCCAGCAGTACAGGAGAAGTCCCAGATCATGTCCAGCATTTCACTTGGGAGGCCTTCGAAACATGGCACCGCATGGACCCAATCAATCGCGGCAGTATCACACTTGGTAAGTTCATTCTATACTCTCCCTACGAGTTCCTACAAATTTTGTGTTTTTAGTGACACTATTTCGCGTTTGCTTCGTCTTGTTGTCCTCGTTTGTAGTGACGTCCGCATTTCAGATGACGCAACTGTACGTTTACTGTAACACTACCTTCTGTTTCATGTGACGTAAACGTACAGTGACTAGGTTTGGGGTCATTGCTCTCAATCCGTGTGAAGTTATTTTCGTAGGTTCCCTAGTCTCTTCCTTAATCAGTCCCTCTCGAAAGATTTTGCTTTTCTACTTTTATATGTTCTTCTCTTTTTTCAAATTTAATTTCTCCTTCAAACTATTGGCTATGTTCATTGGGCCTGTTTCTTCCCTGATTGCACCCTCTCTCGGTACTCTTTCATACATTTGATGTTTTCTTTTTTTAAACCCGATTTTTTTTTTTTATCTCATTCAGCCTGCTTATTTGAATTTCCATCTCCCTCCCTCTCTCTCGTTTATTGTCACAGTCACTCCCTTGGTTCGGTTTTGTTTTTTTTTATTTCTTTTTCTTTAAAATTCTCAAGTTTACCTTCTCTCTTAGAGTCTATCCTTCTTTTTGATTATACGAATAGGTTGTTCATCTCTCTCTCCCCCACCACATCGTTACTGCTGACAGTCACTCCCTTCTCTAGATGTTTCTCATTTCTTTTTTCCTTTTTTTTTTCGCTTATTTATTATTACTTTACAATAAACTTTATCTCTGTATCTGAGCTCTGTTTCTCATCTCTTGACTCACCTTCATTTTTTTTCTCCTCAGGTTCCCTATTCTCTTTCTTAATCAGTCCCTCTCGAAAGATTTTGCTTTTCTATTTTTATATGTTCATTTCTTTTTTCAAATTTAATTTCTCCTTCGAACTGTTGGCTATGTTCATCGGGCCTGCTTCTTCCCTGATTGCACCCTCTCTCGGAACTCTTTCATGCATTTCATTTTTTTTTTTAAACCCGAAAGTTAAAATATTTTTGGTCTCATTCACTCTGCTTATTTGAATTTCCATTTCGCCTCTCTCTCTCTCTCGTTTATTGTCACAAGCACTCCCTTGGTTCGGTTTTGTTTTTTTTTATTTTATTTGTTTTAAAATTCTCAAGTTTACCTTCTCTCTCAGAGTCTGTCCTTCTTTTTGATTATACGAATAGGTTGTTCATCTCTTTCTCCCCCACCATATCGTTACTACTGACAGTCACTCCCTTCTCTCGATGTCTCTCATTTCTTGTTTGTTTTTTATTTTTTTCCTTATTTATTTTTGCTTTACAATAAACCTTATCTCTGATTGCACCCTCTCTTGCTCAGTTCATGCATTATCTCCTGCTTCAGCTGACCCTTCTTGTTTTTATTTTTATTTTTTAGCTGTCAAAGTTCAACTTGACTTGCTGCAATCTGTTTTGTCTTTGTTACCCACCCTGTGACTCTTGGTGTGCCCTCGCTGACAATCTGATTTGTTCTGTTATTTCCCCGCTTTGTTTAACCTTCCAATGCGGGTAGTCTGTTCTGGCCCCTTTCTGTTTTTTTAAAGAATTTTGAGTGATTTTTGGGGTCGTAGACTTTGCTATGATAATCATGTATTGTCTTGCTCTGAATTTGAATTCCAATTCTACCAATGCGGTTCTACATAGAAGTATGTCGATGTGGGTTACCAGTCCTTTTTTTTGCGGTGTCCTAGGGTTGTTACTTTGCGTACTGACCTCGATCGCGACACTATCCGAGCTGGTAAGTGCACCTAACCGTTACACTGCATTTCTAGTGACATTGCGTTTCTAGTGACATCAATGATTGAGATGATGTGATTTTTTGTTTCCTCTGACACTATCTTCTGTTTCATGTGATGTGACTATTGTTTACCGTCAGTGCTCTCTATTGGTACGAAGATATTCTCTAATTAATTCAAATGTCCGCATGTGTGATAGGAATAGACTCGTTTTAAATGCTTAAATGATTTGACTGATTACTTTAAATGTTTGAGTGATTTTTAGGATCTCAGATGTGGCTGTGAACATCATGTACTATCCTGCTCTGAATTGTAATTTCAATTCTACCAATGCTGTTCTAGAGAGAAGAGTCACAAATGTTCGTTACGTTTTTTTTTTTTTCCGATGTCCTACGGCTGTTACTGCGAGTACTAACCTAGATCGCGACACTGCGTTCAGACGTGGTAAGTTTCACTGACTCCCCTGTATTGGTTTCTACTTAAGTTGAGATTTTGAGTGTCTGCTTCTTCTGTCTGCTTTAGCCTAACATTGCGTTTCAGCTGACGGTAGCGTTTCAAGTTGCATTAACGGGTGTGTCAACAATGACGCCCCTTTGCGTTGCTTATCATGTTTCTTGTGACATGACGCCGCGTTTCACGCGACATGAATCTGTTTTTCACTGCGTCATACGGTAACATATTTGTGTTTAAATAAACGTTCGTGAATTGTATAATGTTACAAGTGACGCACTATCTCCGAGCAATGTTGCGGTTTTTTAGGGACTTCTTAAGTTGACAAGCTGGGACACATCTGTGGCAGAGTATACGACTAGGGCGGCAGCCATCAGAAGCTGAAGTCGCTGCGGAGGTGAAGGCAATGAGACAGAAGGAGTTGGAAGATCGCATAGCTGCAAGGAAGCAGACGTCCGACGGTGCTCAGGATGCGAGGATGGAGAAACTTAAAACGATGTGTGCGGCCCAGGAGTCGAGGTTGAAGAAGCTCGAGGATATGATGACGGAGATTCACACCAACATGACCAGGGTTTCTACTCCCCCTCTCGTAGAGCCAATGACGCTTAAACGACAGAAGGCAAGCAAGAAGTCTGGAGCGAGACCCCGGCCTAATAGGACTAGCACTAGGACAGCAGAAGTACCCGTGGCGGCTCCAGACTCTTCGGAGGTTGCCACGGTGCCGGCGCGGTCTCAGGATGACAGCACGACAAGGGAGGTCGCGGCAGATCCTAGACCTGTGATGATATTGGATGAGCAAGCAGCCACCAACACGGATGTGGAGGCAGACTGTGTTCAGACAATGCAGGCTGAAGACGCTGTTACGACAGCAGAAACGGTGGACCATGTGGATGCAGCCGAGGATATGGCGCAGGATGGTCGCGAGGAAGGTGCCACTACGGAAGACATGGGCCTACATCAGGATGTGGAGGCGGAGGACTCGAAGACGGACGATGACAGCAGTGACGGAGTTTCTGGGCCTTCGGGTGAGAAGGTCTCCTCACCAGAGGCGGGCGAGCAAGAGGTTGTCGACACCATTGCGACCCTCTCCATTGAGAAGCCGTCTCCAGATGAGGTTAGTTTGTCGAATCTGTTTGCTACGTAGATCACGCTTATCTGTTCACATTAAGTCGATTTCAACAGCGATAAAAGTCACATATATGCTTTGAATCACTCCCCTCAGTCCATTTCCTTGACATACAATTGCGTTTAACGTGACATGATATTGCGTTTATACTTTGCGTCCAACTACGTCCCGACTCCTCTTGGCTCTGTTTCTGATGACATAGAATCTTCGGTGACGCAAATTTGCGTTTCTAATGCCATAGCGCACGTTTAGGGTGACACTCCAAAACGTAACCAATTGTAACAGTTACCGCACCTGTGGTTCCGTATGTACATTGTTTGCTTGTGTAAAGAACATTTTTGAAAGGGATGGCAGTAAAGTTGTTGAGTAGCGCTTACGACGACCCCTTTGCGGTTCTGGTTGGATGTGGAGTGCTGCACAGGATGCCGGGTGAGTCAGTCCACTGCCAGTCCATAGAGGATGACGAGGTCTCCGTGCAGGTGACACAAGCCTCGAGGACGACCACGACCTCCAGTGCCCACTAGAGGATTAAGAGGTCCTCACCATGAATCAGGCCATCGGATACTTCATTCGGTGGCCCCAGAGCGACATGCGGCGGGCACCCAGCGTAGGGGTAGCACTGGCAGTGGGGGCAGTAGGGGCAGTGGGGGCAGTGGAGGCCGTAGAAGGAGTAGCGGAGGCAGTGGAGGCTACTAGTGGGGATCCTAAACCGGCAATTACAGGCAACGCCAGGGCAACAACGAGGGCGGCATCGAAGAAGCTAAAGTCCCCTCCACCGAAAAAGAAGGCGCCGTCAAAGCGAAAACAAACTAAGGAGGAGGCCGGAAATCCGAAAAAAAGAGTTGCCTTCGAGGCAGTAGAGGTAAGTGGTCACTGTTGTGTTTTCGTGCATACCTTACAGGGGGTTTGAATTGTAATTTGACCAATACTTTCTGTATAGACTTCTCTCTATATTCGGTTGAGTTGCAGGTCTTGCCTGTTCGTTCACGGTGTCGCACGGTTCCCCTACGCCTCGAAATGATCACTAGATCCCGTTTGGAGGCGTTGACGCAGGCTATTGCTTTCCTCTACCCTCGTGATGATGACTCAATTGTGTATACAGGGAGAAGCTGGGGGTTTGGAGAAGTCAGCGGTTCCGAAACCGGCAGGCCCCGTGAAGTGCTACAAATAGGTACGTTCAGATCTACCCCTCCCCCTAACGCATCAATCGTTCCGATTTTCCATCTGCCAGCCCATGCTATGTTCTCTAACTGTTTGCTATGTGATTTGGAGTGTGCAGATTAAGAAGAACCCAACACAGGAAACCAGCATTAGCAAGAAGTAGATTGTAGCCATTTTTGTAGGAAAGTGCTGGCTGTCAGTACGCACAGGTAGCCATTTTCCATTATGCTATTGAATGGCTGTCCATTGAAATGTAGCATACATACTTTTCAAACTACTAGGCTTCAGTAATCTGTATTCATCAGTGATGTTAATTTGCGTTTTGCAATAAACCTGATCAACATTGTTAATTCGCGTTTCAAGTGACGTCTATGTTTGTGTGAAAGTACGTTATATATGACATAGTTCTACGTCTCGGAAAACGTTATGTTGCGTCACTGTTGACGTTGTGGTTGGACACTACATCACGCTACTGTGTGTCATAATGGACGCTGTCCATGCGTCAAGATAAACATAGCTTTGTGTTTCATTTAACAGAAATTTGGAAATGGATGCCTCAAATGGGTGACATTGCCCACGTCAGAGTACGTCTAAAGGCGTTTCAAGAAACACGTTATTATCTGGTTTTCGTGTTTAGACGCGTCAACTTTGTCAAAGTATTGTGTCACTTTTGACACAAAATCCTAATGGGGTGCATGAAATGCTTGTTTCCTCTTTCATAATTCTGTGTCTACTGACGTCTCCGTAAACGCGTTAAAATACTTAGCAAACCTCTTTATCAGCGTCTACTTTGACGTAATGCTGTATTTCTTTTGACACAATATTTGAATTGGGTGCATGAAATAGTTGTTTTCTCTAACATAGTCCAATGTCTGAAAACGTCTCTGTAAACGCGTAAAAGTACCCATCACATTAGTTTATGCGTCACATCACGTCAAAGTTAACGTCCGGTGACGAACCAGAAAAACACGTCACACTGCGTCTACGTTAACAGAGAATAAAACCACATCGAAGATCACGCCACGTGTCAAAATCTCGGCCATAGATGCACCCAACTGACACTTCCGATTTCTGTGCCACGTCAGCCAATTTTTCATCCATCCAGGAACGCGGGAAATGTCCACGTCACCCTGAAAGTTACTCACCCTGGGTAACTTCCATATTTTCAATTTGCGTCACTTTTGACGCAGCGCGTTAATTCTTGTTAACTGGTTTAACATAAGGTTGACGCAGCACGTCAACCCAAAGTGACGTCCGTGACCTTTTTGCAATTTTTACGTCAAAAAAACTGTCCACGTTAAACTGCGTTAAACCGCGTTAAAACCGCGTTAAACGACGTCACTTTGGACACTGTTCTGCTCTAGTGATCTCTCCGACAAAGAGAAACAGGTACGGGGCGAGCGGGCAGCCTTGCCAGACGCCCCGTTGCACTTCAAAGGGTGTCGACTCTCCACCATTCAGATTAACAGTGGCCGCGGCGTTCGTAAAAAGAATTTCGACCATGGTCATGAAGTGCTCTGGGACGCCAAATGAACGCATGGTCTGGAATAGGAAGGGCAGCGACACCGTGTTGTATGCCTTCTTGAAGTCTAGCTTCAAGAGCAGAAGGTCCTAGTCTGATTTGGAGGCCCATGCCACAAGCTCGTGTTGGAGGAGAACATTATCTAGGATGTACTTGGCGGGGAGGAAGGCGGTCTGATCACTGCTGATAACATCAGACATAAGAGGTTGGAGCCGGCGTTGAAGGGCTTTGGCCAAAATTTTGTATGATGTATTCAGGAGTGAGATTGGTCTCCAATTCGAAAGGTCTTCACGGTCGCCAGCTTTGAACAGAAGGGCTATAAGGCCTCGGTTCATGCCATGGGAAGAGCTCCTCGCTCCAGCGAGGACTGTATCATGCGGGTAAATTCTACTCCAAGCATAGGCCAGAATTTGACATAGAAGAGAATATCTATGCCATCGGGACCGGGACTCTTCTCAGTAGCCATGGCCTTAGCGGCTGCGAGGAGCTCGGAGTCGGAAAGAGGCTGTGCTAGTACATGGATGGCCTCTGCCGAGAATTGACGGTTCGGAAGGGCCAGGGACTCGGCCATTGCGGCGTCGTGAAGTGGCGAAGGCTCTGTCCGGCGATATAGCTTACCGAAAAAGGTCGCTGATGTGTCGCCAAGCTCTGAGGGGGCGGAGACACTTAAACCGTGGGCAGTGCGCAGTTGGGTGATGGCAGTTGCAGAAGAGTGTTCGCGGAGTGAGCGGAAAAAATTCTGTGTTCAACATGTCGCCTTTGATGCCCCATCTGATCCGGGCCCTGAGCCGCTTGCCAGCGACCTTGCGGGTGAGGAAAGTTTGGAGGTGTTGGCGGATATCGCCATGCTGGGCCTGCTTAGCGGCATCAAGAGGATCGTCATGTAGGGCCGTGGCTGTAGTTTCTAAATCGGACGTGAGGGTCTCTTCTTTCTGTTTGTAACTTCGGGCTTTGGCTTTACAGAAGGTACGGTAGAAGTGAGTCACCACCTTCAACTTGGAGAAAAAGGATTTGCTTGGCTGTTGGCTGCGCCAAAGGCGTTCAATGTCTCCTCGGGCTTCTTCGAGCCAAGAAGGATTCATCTTCCACCTGCTCTTTCGAACTGTGTCAACTTCAAGTTGTATGGTCAACTCAACGGGGCAGTGGTCGCTCCAGGCGCTGTTGCCGCGAATCAAATAAGAGAGGAGGGTCCGAGCTCGATCACCTGGGTTGCTCTAAAACAAATAAAAGCGATCGAGGCGTGCCAATAGTCGGGCTGAATCGCCACGACAATTGTCCCACGAGTACTTCAAATTGGTTGGAGAGCGGCAGTTGTCTGAAACGCGGAAATGTTGCTTTAAATTCTGGAGTAGGAGGCGTTCTCCAGCGGGAACAAGGCGGCTGTAGGGGTTGGTTTTGTCCTGGCGGGCTTTAACCATGTTGAAGTCACTCGCCAGGATCCAGCGGCAAGTAGTGGGGAGTTTTGCGACCATAAGCTCCCATAAGACGCACCGGTCACTGGACTGATTAGGAGCGTAGATATTGGCGACACCAACGTCTCCGCCCGGAAGCCCTCGCAGAATGATCCATTGGACTCTATTGCCCATGACCGACCCGGATTGGACGACAAACTGAGTGTAACGAGGATTGACCAAAATGCAAACGCCACCGCAATCAGCGCCATCATCTTGGTCATTTTGATTGTAACCAGGGCTAGCGTCTAGCGTCCAAGCTCCTGCTTGAGGCCAGAGAAATTTACCTAAGGAAGCTGCTGCGGCCCGCCGGAGTTTATGCTCTTGGAGCAGAAGGATGTCAACGGCGGGGACTGCTCGAATGTAGTGTTGGAGCAGGGAAATGGAGGCTTTATCGTTCAAGCCTCGAAGGTTGAAGGTAAGAAGTTTTAAGTGCATCTGGAAACTCTGGGGGTTGAAGGTTTGTAAGCGCCTTCAGCGTTGGGGGAGGTGGATAGACGGCGAATGCCCCAGGCATCAAAGCCAGGGGAAGAAGAGGCGAGTGGAGGAACAGAGGGGGAATTGCCCTGGCTTTGAGCAGAGGCTTTGGCGGCTCGCAGAGAAGAGCTGCCTAGGGATGAGGTGATGGGGGAGGGAGGGCTAAGACGCTCAGCTGTTAAGGAGCGCAGGTGTTGGGCAGCTCGCTCGATGTCAAACTCCTCAGCAGTTTTCCGACGGGGAGGAGTGGAGAAGAACGGAGACGGTATCACTGATGAGGAAATAGGAGGGGTGCCGGCACTAGGATCGAGAACTAGACCATGGTGGTGGCGGGTGGGAGAAAATTGGGTGGCTTCGGCGTCCTGGAAGGCGTCATCAGCGTCACCTGAGTCTTCGATTTCATCATCCGAAGTGGGATTGAAGAAAATCCGTCCTTGCGAAGGCTGAGGGATCTCTAGAAGCTCGAGCGTGCGGTGGGCGGGTTCAAGCGGCCCTGGAAGTCGGCTGGATTGCAGCCCCTGCTGGAGGGGTCGATCGCGTGGGGGTGCAGAGTGTTGCTGGCCTGGCTGTGCTACAGTAGAGAGCCAATCTTGGCCTTGCATTGCCTCTCGCAAAGAAGACCAGGTGGGATCAGCAGCCAGGGGAGCTGGAAGGCAATCGGTAGCTGGCATGGGAAGGGTCTCCGTTCGCTCTAAGTTGCTGGAATCGAAGAGTTCAGCTTGATGAGGAGGATGGAGATTTTTTTGCGATTCTAGGAGAACGTCCAAGTCCATGTCAACCATAATCGCTGAGACTTCTTCATCTTCCGTATCTAGTTGAATAATCGGAGCAGGTGTGTTCACAGGAGGGGGAGGAGGCGCACGAGGAGGACCGGGGAGCAAGCTGGAAATGTGAAGCGGGGTGAACCCTGGACGGCATAAGGCCGGGGGCAGGGGGAGAATTTCCACTTCTGCTGCGGGCAACTGTAAGAGTTGTCTTGGCCACTCCTCTTCAAGGAGCGGGGCGAGTTTTCGCGGTCGGGCGAAATGGTCGGGCAGAGCCTGTTCGAAAAATTGGCATGAATTTTTTTATGATAAAGAGCATGTTGTTCGCCAATTTTTATGGTAAATGGACAATTTCTCATCCGTTGGTTTCAATGAAATGGTTTCCTCCATTGTTTCAGACAACTACACATTTTGGTAGATTGTTGATATCTTTTTTGATATTTGTCTTTTGGCCTTAAACTTTCTATCATATGTTATCAACATAAAGGGGACTTTGTTCCAAGAATTTCATGGCCAAAAAGTAAAAAATCAATCTTTGGGAGGCTGTCAAAGTTGGCAACAGTGAAACATATCCTTGGTGGTAGCTTTTGAATAACTTTTTTTTGATAAATGTTTTGGCCTTGAAAAATGGCATACATATAATTAACTTGTAGATGATTCTTTGCTAAAAATTTCGTGGTGAAATATCAATATCCGAGCTCTCGGGAGGCTTTCAAAGTAGGCAGTACTGAAATTTTTCTCACTGAAAAAAAAAATTCGAATTATTTCTGGACCCCACTGTACAAGGCTATTGTACAAAAATCCTTGTGCCAATATGTACAAGTTCAACTCTTGTTGGAGTGCAATGCAGAATTTTCTGGTCTAGATCTGGAATGAAGATTACCTAGCATTGTAGACTGTTTAGTATTTGATCGTTTTCCTGCCCTGGGGCATGATTGTGTATTTTCTGTCGCAGTAAATTTTGAGTTTTCATAGTGAAAAAATAAATGAAAAGAATCAATGATTCTAGACAACCATTCAATTTTTGTTACCAACCAGCTTCATCAGCGCCCCAAAGCCAAAAGCTCCAAGATCATGAAACACTTTGATAAGGTCACGAATTTAGCAGGCTATTCATCCGCCAGAAGGATTGGGTGGAGTGTAGTTTGTTCTGCTGTAGAATGGGTCTTCAGCAGTAGAGAATGGGTTCTGAATGATTCCAAATTTCCTGCTGTGTCCATGTAGCTGTACCAAATTTTCTTTCTGCAATGAATTTTCTTGGATTGTTCCCAAAATCTAAAGAAAAATAAAAAATGCTAGTTGGCGCACTGAGTTCACACAAAAGTCTTTGATAGTCTTTTAGTTCTCAATTAAGTTAGCAATGTTCAGCATGAAGGGAACTTGGCTCTGTTGTGAATGCGAAGAATCTAGTTCTTACAGCGGTGCTTTTTTGTGCAGCTTTAGGGTCAACAGCCATTCAACAAACACAGAATGAATGCAATAGAATTAGTCAAACGCTCAAAGGGAGAAGCAGGAACATCTCAATTAGAGACCAAGACAAAAAGATGGGGTCCTAATAGTTTTTCACTGTTTGAAGCTCTAATTTTCATAAAATTCAAAAACTAATCATATGTTCACAAAGCTAAGCGAGTGAAATAGAATATTCTAAAATTCAAGAGGATAAAAAAGATGAAGTAATAAGATAAAATGTGAAAATAGTAAATTACAGTAGTTTACAATTAATGTACTCTAAAAGTATATTGACAAGTTTGTCGTTGATATACCACCAATTACCATCAATGTATTCTCAATGTGTAAATGCTTGCTTAAGTGTAGGACCTTTCAAGCCATAGAAACCAACTTATAGCCAAAAAAGTGTTGATGAGTACACCTACTTAGTGAAATAGAAGGTGCAAAATTTTCCCTTGATTGTAATTAAAGGCATAGTGGATCAACATGATATTTCTTGAGATTTTTATACCTTTTGTCCCCTTTACTCAACTTTCAAAGCATATAATTTATTTCAAATTTGGTGAGAAATTGAATTTGTGGGAAATGTTTAAGTGAAGACTCCATCTTTTTGTCTTGGTCTCTAAGTTAAGATCATTTCATTGAAATCAACAAGGTTTATTTCTACTCTAAGTGCATCTCCTGCATTACCTCCAATGAAAAACTGGACTCGAAGAAAATGAAGAGCAGTCCAATAACAAGTTGAAATTTAGTCTCTTTTTTTAATCCTTTTTTAATATATCTCTGTGACTTTCAAAGTGTGCAACTCTTGCATATACCTTGAGAGCATGAATATAAAAATAAAAATAAAAATTTACAGAGAAATTATTAACAAAATATAGGGGCATTATTGTGTGTATCCTTCATAGGCTACATATCTCAAGATTGTGTCATATTTTAATTGTGAGTATTTTAATTATTTAATAAGTGTCTTTTTTGAAAGCGACTTCATTTCTCATGAAGAAGTTCTATTTTATTTCATGGTTCTAACATGTAAGTTCTTGCTTTAGATTTCCCTCAACCTCCAGGATAACTTAGTTTTATTTTTTGCCTATCAACTCAAAAACTCAAATCTTGACAAATCTGCCCATAGTTTCTTCTTTAAAAAGGGACATTTAGCATAATCCTACAAGGTGACCATGTGAAGAGAAAACCATAACTGTCTGAAATGGGTACTTTGACAATAGTCAGGCTACCGTGCGTATGCTCTTACAGTGTCTACTCTAACCACCATAATCCTGTGCAGTTCATGATACACTAAGGTAACGTACTCTGCAATGGAATTATTCGCTGAGCCACAATCTAGCTGCATTATTGAATTGTGAGCCCTGCATGATAGCCGGATCAGGCCTGAAAAGCCACTGCAGCAGCGGCCAAGTCTAAACTTCTGTGTGCTGTGCACTGGATGGTTGCATGAGTTGGATTGTGACCTCCCTTCCTCTGCATGTCCAACACAACCTATGCTACCGAGTATTTTGAAACCTGCGAGTTCTAAGTTACACATTTTCTGCAACTTGGTAGCTTGATTTGTGGATCGAAGTGACGCTAAGCAGTACGTTACAAGATATCTACAGGATTGTGGCAACTACAACTGGAAACTATGTAGTTGTAGAAACTGCGGCTCAGATGTGGAAGCTGATTTGTGCGGCAAATAAGTTTCAGCTAGCCATCCGAACATACTTGAAAAAACTTGAGCAATGCTGGATAGTGATTTCTCATAGCTTTTTATGTCTAGCAGGCCATGTTTTAAGTCCCAGAGAATGGTGTGTGCTTCAGAATCTCAGAGTGGAAAGTCTCAATTGTGCGGATACCCTATTGGGGGTGTCGGTTTGAGGAGAAATAATAATTGTATAGGGAGGCTTGTACATGCATTTGCACATACTAGACTCGGACTCATAATAAAGTTTGCAAAATACGAAAAGAATAGGCCATCACATTCTGAGTGATATGACACGACCAATCTTTTTATTATTGAAGAATACATATGTGTGCATATTGCAGTAACTTGGAACCAATTGGGTTGTATTATATGCTCTTTTGTAGAATACATGCTATACACATTTCTTTTTCCTTTTCTTCCAGAAGGACTATGGGATATGAGGTTAGAAAAAAAATATTTGGTTTGATATTTAAATTGAGTTCTTTTAACCCCTAAAGGACGGACGGGTATTTGTACAGTTTTCAGTACCTTCAGTGTTATTCTTGCATTTTCCAAAGTGAGACAAATTTGAGAATCACCATAAGCAATTTAAGTGTAAGATCTTTGAAAGTAGTGGGCTACCAAAATTTGTACCAAATTTTGGATTTGGAGCAGCAACGGATTGAAACATAATAACATGTGAAGTTTGGAAGATTAGTGAATTTCTGAAATACTAATAGTGAGTTTCCAAGTTTGACTGAAAATTGCTGATTCAGAAATTTATAAAAACTTGGCAACTAAAGCTAATTCTCTTCTCTAGTATATTAGGAACATGCACAGTTCTTTTTAGATTTTTCCAAGTTACCAATTTGGAGAAAATGGGTTTGACATAAGTATCACTTTGAATTTTATTTCTTTCAACACGGCACTTTTTGGAAAAATCAAAAGGGTTTCTGATAAATCCAAAACGGTGAAGCCATAAAAGAGTGGTCATACAAGCATCTCCCAAAAAAAAAATACTGCTAAAAAAAATCCACAAGAAGAGATCTTCATTTCAGTTTTCTATGTGCTCAAAGTTTGGTTGAAACACTGACACTATAGAAACACTTACTTCACTGTAGAAACACCTCACCGACCCAGGTTGTTTCTTTTTTCTAAAATCAGGGTTTCACTTTTTCACTAAAATTTCAGCGTATCCTTATTGCCAACTTGATTCTAAAGAGGTTAGGAACAAAAAGCACTCAAATCCGAACCTTCTAGAGCATTTTACTAGGTTTTCTATTTCTGGAGCAACCTAATGGTGGTTGCTTCGTCCTTTAGGGGTTAAGAAATTGAATTTGCCAAAAACTAAAATGCCTATGGAATACGCTTGGACCTCTTCTTGTAATACGATACATTGAAAACAAAACAAGCCTCTATTATTAAGGTAGTATATCTTATTAACCCCTAAAGGACGATAGTCCTAGAATGGGCTTTTTGGAAACTTAGGTATGTACCTACGGTTGCAATTTGAATCGTGATTTTCTGAAATTTTAAATGGAGGTGTGCCATTCCGAGAGCTCCGTGTGCATATTTTTATTTTTCAATTCCGGCATCGGGATCAAAAGTTATGAAGGTTTAACTGTCAAAAGCTGCTTGTTGGGCAGCTGCTGAAATTTTCTAAGCCACTATGAATGCAGCAAATTCTGCCCAAAACTGCCCAAAACTGCCCAAAACTGCCCAAAATCTGCCCAAAGATGAAACTTTGAAATTCCACCAAAAATTGAGATTTTGATATTTTTCAAAACTTTGTTGTCCCCTTTCTTCACAGGGGAAAAAAACTTGTTTTTCTACTTTGAACATTATGATCATGCAATGGGTGAAGAATGAGTGTGTGAGATTTGGTGGACATGTAGACATAGAAGTTAGCTACAGGATCTTACAATTAGATGTACTAAAAAGGACCCCAAGTTTGCAAAATCCACCTTGCTTTGAAGAGGGCACTATAAGAAACCCGTGTTTTTGGGGATGTTCTCCAAAAACATGGTCGTGTTTTTGTCATGTCCGCATGTTGGCCATTCATGTCTTGAAGAAGGTGAGGACGTTAACGTATTTTTGGAGGTAAACTGGGCGGATCGTGCCGAGACACGTGCATGCTAGCCTGAAAACGTGAAGATGTTTAAAAAAACTTATACGTCTGCGGGGACATGGCGGAGGACATCCCTGGAAACGTGAAAGTGCCACGTCAGCAACGGTCTCGTTTTCACTGACAGTAAAAACAGTGCGAAGTTACCAGACTGCGAGGTAACTTCCTGCCCGCAGTGAAGAAAAACAGAGGTTGGGCAGGGTCAGCAAAGGGAGAGGACAAAAAGCCAGGAGGAATTAAAGACATTGTTTTTATTTTTTGTTCTGAAATCAATTCGCAATATCATTTACAATGACAAATGGCTTATACCGTTCGCTATATTGTGATTTCTGAATTTCTAATTTGTGTACTTCGGTTTTTATATTAATTTTTAATATACAAAAATTAAGGATATAGTGCATTTATTTTCTGAATTACGAAACTATGCTTACGTGGCAGGCCACGCTGGACTTTCGCGGCTGACACGTCAGATTTTCCCGCGGCCACGTCAGAAAATGGCGGGTCCACGTTGTCCGCCACGTCACCATGGCAGCGGTGACATCCTCCGCCCATGCGGCACTGCCCGGAAAATTTCACTGCTGATGTGTCATGACGTGGCGTCCACGTTGCAGACTTTGCCGGCCCTCGAAATCACCCGGAGACGCGCGTGCTATGGCGATGTTTACATGTTTTTTCGGATGTCCGCATTTGTTTTCCCTACGTCTTAGATGTTTCCATGTCTGCACGACATCCTTTCTAGCGTCCACTTGTTTTTTTCAACATGATTCGGGATGTCTTCAAAAACACGGGTTTCTTATAGTGGGGGCTGTTTTGAGGCAGTTTTGATGAAAAATACCCTCATAACTTTAGGGGTTAAGGTATTAATTTAATCACCTCTACTAAGAAAAACATCAAACATCAAATGAATTGTCGTGGTGAAGAGTTCCAACTTTGCGGAATGCAATCTCTTACTAAATACATGATCAAGATGCGCTCACCTTATAAAAGCAAAGTCCCATAAATGTCATTCTCTTAACTCCAAATTCTCTTAACTCCAAATTCTCTTATCTTTCCAATCCATGGAATTCTACCCAAAAAAAATGAGTAGTGGTATCACAAGGCAAGTTCAAATTCATCAGAGAACTTTAGATAATACTCGTCAAACAAAACATAAATTCACGATTCAAAGTTCACAACTTGTAAAAGTTATTTGTTTGTGTAAAATTTAAAAATAAATAAATAAATAAATAAATAAATAAATAAATAAAAAGTTCACAACTTTTTCCGCTGCACCAACTTCAAATCAATTTTCAAAATCTTACTTTAAGAGGGATATTTACAGCTTCAAATCCAGCAAATTTTGGTAATATCTCTTGAGGCTTTATGGCTGATGGAGAGATATCCGTTTGTAAATTGCAATTTTGTTTGTTTGGGAGCTATTTGGTTGACTCCACCATAATATAACATATATTCCGGCAAAAGGAATTTCCCACGACCTGATTAGCCAATTACAAGTCCGGGTTACCGAGGTGTAGAAGTGGGCTCAGAAGTTGCCCATTGAATGGAAAGGGGAGGGGAGCAGCCTTGCAATCCCGGGAGCTGGGGCTTTCAAAGATCTGGGGCGTGGGCGACAGGGGCATTGCATCCCAATTTTAAATCATGCTTTTGAATGGCTTTTTATTGAACACACAAGCTAGGGAGAAATTTAATATTCCACTGCAAAAGAATGCAATGCTCTTTGCTCAATGCTCTGTCAATTTATGCCACTTTTGGGGAGATTCTTTGGGGGCAAGGCTCATGGCTGGAATCAAAATGATGGGAAATCAGGCTTTTGTGCAGCAGAAATTTAGCGAGCTCAATCTGTGGAGTGCCATGAGTGGTGATATCTTAGGTTGGAAGAGGCTTTGTCCTGTTGTTGTTCAAAAGATTGTCCACCAATGACTGGGCTCCCATGACCCTCCCTGCTTCTTCTTCCCCATCTGCATGCCACCAGTGAATCCAATCACCTCAATAACTTCATTAGCTCCCTTGATAAAAAATAAAAATAAAAATAAAAATAAAACACAAGAAAACTAAGATGTCACATTCTTCATTCTTTTCTTTAACCCCTAAGTGCCCAAGCAAGTTTTGGGTCTCAAAACCTCCAAAACAGTGATTTTTGACCACCTTGTCGAAACGACGATTTGTACCAAATAAATTTTCTTTTTAGACATCCAGCTGTAAGATCTTGTACTAAACCTTCTTTATAAGTTCTGATAAACTTTTCAGCCGTTGGATGTTTACCATCTTAGAGATTATAATATTCAAAGTTGCAGCATAACTTTTTTTGGGCATTGGCTGAATGACATAGTCAAAATGGTGCATACGGGGAGTTGAAGATTGTTACTCCAAACATTTTGCCTATATTTTTTTCCATGTAGGTAATCAAGTTGAGTACCTCCATGGAAAATTTGAGAGACTCATTCCTTTTTTGGCTCTCATAAAAATTGTTTTCTAGAAGCAGGTCTGAAAACGTTAATGTATTAAAACATGCATGATGTTACTTATCTTTGGTTTTAGAAAAATCCGAACGGTGGTTAGGTGCCTTTATAAGTTTTTTTATTTTTTAGCAAAATTATTTTTGAAAATTTCCAAAATCTCAAATTTTTACGAATTTTGAAAGAAATAAATCAAAAATTACTGAAAATATTGAAGTTTGTTTTTGTAATTTTTAGAGGCTGCCCTTGTAAAATTGGTATATTTTTTGACTTGGGTCACTTTGGAATTTGAGTGGTGGTTTGGTTATGAACATATTTCAATATTTTTTTTTTAAAAAAAAAGCCCAATTTTAAGCTGCCCATTTTGGACTTGAAACCTAAAATTTCTAGATGAAGGTCTTAAAATTGGAATTTGGCTATGAAAATTTTACCACATACACTCTGCAGTACAGGGAGCCTCCAGTAAAAATCTTAGGAAAAAATATCAATTTTAACCTCTTTATCTAGACTGACTGAAACAACAAAAAGCCATTTTGGCTTTCCTGGGCACTTAGGGGTTAATACTTCCCATCCGAGGATGCAAACTTCATTCTTTGATTCTACTTAGTGTTGGTTATCAAATAACGTGATGTTGAATTAGCAAAAACCACATCAAACATAGTTATGATTTCAAATAATAAAGATTTTTAATCTACATAGCAATGCATGACTTCCAAAGATATGTTCGAAATTATTGAACTCAAAACCATGGAGTCACTAATTGTCTATTATGGTGGATGATGAGCTCAAACTTGACCCATTACGAATTAGATTTGGCCACGGAAGTGTACAACCAAGGTAAATAAACCTAAAACTGACCACTTAAAGATTTTAGCATATGTTTTTGAGGTATATAATTTGAAGAGGATTTTTTATGTGTATAAAGATAAGGTTCTTGTTGAATGCAAAAAATTTCATAATTTTATTCTCAATATTAACCCCTAAATGCTCTTGAAAATTTCAGGCTCAAACTATCTTTTGATACCTCTTTGTAAAGCAAGCTGATTTTATTAATTTCATAACATTCTTTTGCAATTTCAACCGTAGGATCTTATAAATAACTCATCAAAAAGCTATTTCTCAAATTCTTAGAGTCAGAAACCAAAACAATCACAAGATCGTGTTGTTTAAACTTCCAAGACAAGTTATTTCCAATCCTTCAAAAAACTAAAATCTTGTCTTCAACGAATTTTCAGAAAATATGCTTTAGAATTTTAGAATGGGAAATTGCATATTCTATTTAAAAAATGACTTGAGATTCTTCACAAAAAATTTCAAAACATTAAACCTTGATTTTCATCTTCAAACCATAAATAATTAAAATAAGATGTAGAATAGAAGGAAATACTAAACTACTAATTTTGTCCACATGAAAATAGATATTGTTAGTTCCAACGATGAAAATGGTGTAACAAGTAACCAAAAACTTTTCCAATTTTTAATTTTGGAAAATTGCTAAAATCGAGTTCAAAATCAATAGTTGAAGTTATTTTTGATGAAGAGTTGACCGAACTGCCCGCATAATATGACTTCTCATATTTCTTACCTCACTTATTGGATTGGCATGGCTCAAAGCTTCCTATGTGCATACAAATCAGTAGAAAATGATGATGTTTTAATTTATTTTTTAGAAAAAGATTTGAGTTTTTATATGCTGCCCGCGTTGAGATTTTGAACCTTTAATCCTTCATAACTTTTGCATTACATATCAGAATCATATGAAACAAAGCTTGACATGTACGTAATGACTTAAGGAATCTACATACAAAAGCTCAAAACTTAATAATTGTTTTTGAAGGCGTAGCAGCCTGCCCAAAATAGGATGCGACCACATTTTGGTCGCCAGTGCATTTAGGGATTAAAATAATTACAATTATTTGAAGTGAAAAGTTGAAATCACATATGGTACATATATAGGCTAATGTAAAACTTACTACTATGATACCAAAACTTGATCATGGTACTACTATTAAAATATTCCCCTACGATTCCTTTTCTACCAATCTCGCTTAGTAATCTCTTTTAGATTTCTTTAGATTTTGAATTTGAAAATGGAGAAGTTTATTGATTGATTATGGGTGGCTAGTTGGGTATGAGTATTTGAGGTTGGCCGGGCAAAAATCCTTGCGGTGCACATGCTCTTAGTGGCTTCTCTCTCTACAGTGGGCATGGTTGTTAATCCCTAAACGTCCAAGGTATTTTGGGACCTTCAAAACAAAAAACTGCAATTTCTGACCACCTTGTAGAAGTTGATGTATGTTTTGAATCATTTTTACTTTTTTGGTATTTCCAACCGTAAGATCTTGAATCTAACTACTTGCACTAACACCAGGTTCAATTTCAAGCGCTGGATCTGTACCATTTGCGAGATTATAAGGTTCAAAGTTGATTGAAAAGATTTTTTCGCTTTGCTAAAAAGGCATAGTCTAAATGGTGCAAAGGAGGGCTTGATGATTATTACCCCAAACAGTTTGCTCAAAATTTTTTCCGTATAGATGAATTGGGGACCTCCATCAAAATCCTTTGAAACATCATAATGATTTTTTGGTACATTTTTATGTCTCCAAATTATTTTCCACAACAAGGTAGAAAAATCCCAATATGGTAAAACTTGAATAATGTTAAAGTTTTTTGGTTTAGTAAAAAAGTGAATGGTGAGAAGTTACATCTATGATTTTGTAAATTATGGAAAAAAAAAAAATTTGAAAAATTCTTAAATCTCAAATTTTGATTTTGAAAGGAAAAAATGTAAAATTACAAAAAACTTTGAAGCTTGTTTGTGTAATATTTAGAGGTTGTCCTTCAAAAATTGATAAACTTTTTGATTTGAGTCACTTTGGAATTTGAATAGTGATTTAGTTACGAACATATTTCTAAAAAACAAAAATAAAAAATAACCTATTTTTAAATTGCCCAAAGTTGAATTGAAATCTAAAATTTCTAGCTAAAAGTTCTAAAATTGGAATTTGACTTTGCACATTTTACGACGTACACTGTACACATCACGGTAAAAAGAACGTCCACTAAAAATCTTAGACAAAAATATAAATTTTAATCCCTTCATCTAAGCTGCCCGAAATAACGAAAAGTAGTTTTCACTTTCCTGGACCTTTAGGAATTAAGGCATCCCTAATCGTGACTTGTCATAGCCACCCTCCAAACGGGCTTTGGAGGTCATTAGACAGTAGAGTGTGAAGTTCGCCATGTGTTAAGCCCAGTGGACACTCACCTTGTAGCCATGGGATCAAACCCGGGCTTTGATATGTCAAGCCAAGAGTGGTCGCTCTCGTTATTATTACAGGACTAGATTTTGTGGCCCCACCGCATGTCAAAACAGCCTGCTATTTGATTGATAGATGCATCATTAATTCAGTTTAGCAAGAAGTATACATCTCCCTTCATAAATGAAAAATTTGGCGTGAGCGGGCGATGTTTGGCGGGTCCCACTTAACTGGCGTGAGACATACACCTTCCATTAGGGTTGCTTTTTAGCAGAGGGCTTGCTAATTCCCGTTGGTGTCTCTGATTGGACTAACAATTGAGGATGCTTTTAGCCAAGAGCATTGACCAAATTCAAAAGAAGATATGTCAAGTGGTATTTTCAAGCTTTTGAATACTCCAATTTTTCTAATTGAATACTAAGTAATTTCTCGCTATCCAATGGACCACAAGGTGATACTTCGCGGTGACAATCAAAACTTGCTTAGTCATTAAGGCGTTTGGTGGAATTGTCTAAGAGCTTCTCCGCTGACGGTCCATTTACCGTGCCAATAGTAAAATCGCCACACTATTCACAAGGTCAAAGGTATATGTTTCTCCATTAGCGAAGCACCAACTCCAAACAGCTTTGAAACAACGCCAAATTTTATGTCTGAAACGCCATGTTGCAATGAAGAGGGCAAACTCTTGGTGCCTTGTTTTCTGGATTGACTTTATATGTTTTGTATTGGACTGGTTTTGGAATGTACAAGGAATTGGGTGAGGGACTAATCTCGAAGTTGCCACGAAGGAGCCGTAGGGGGAGCAGTCCAAAATACTCCAATGGAAGGGATAGCGTCGCTGGTAAGGTGTCTGTTGCTATTGGTGGGAGGTTCATTGGTGGGGCGCCATCATGGTGTTGGCGTGCACAAAAGACTTCGGTGCCAAAAATGACACTAGACATATGCCATTGGCGCGTTAAAACACTCATCACTAGTAAAGAAGTCCTAAATCCCTCCATCGAATGTGGCTTGGAGCCCATGTTTGAGAGGGGTGGGGCAAATTTTTGCCCCTATTAATATGTTTGAATGGAGTCCTTCTTCATCAAGAGGACCTCTACAAAGTAGTTTGGGACATATGGCACTAAATTTAGCAAAAAAAAACATGGAATGCTAACACGGAGAGGGCTACAAAATGGACCCAACCAAGCATGGCATTCGAGCCACGCTCGTAATTGGAGAGAAATAAAGTGAGCCGCATTTGGTGTGCAAACACTAAGAGCATCTACAACAATGGTCCACAAGCCGGGCTCTCAAAAAGATGTTTAGCGTGGCCTGAAGCATCCTCCTCGAGGGCAAATGGTCTGTTCCCGCAGCGGTGCCCTTCAACACTCACTCTTCAAGCTTCTACGTGATGACACGTACGTGGCTGGGACTCCCGAGATTGAGTTTCTTGTCTCGAAGTCTGCTCTTGAGAGCCGATAATCACGCCCAAGGGCCCTTGCTTGACTCTGGAGGCGCCAGAGCCCTGAAGTAATTTTAACGGGCCCTCAATCCTTAAATCCCGCTTTGGAGCAACGGTGCGGGACGGTTTGGCCTCCGGCCCTTTCAAACTCTCCTGTTTGACGGCTTGTGGACCATCGCTGTAGATGCTCTAAGTCCTCAAGCGCAGCTGGTCAGACATCATTTTCAAAAAGAAGTTAAACATTTGTTGGGGTTGTGGTGGTAGTAAGATGTCCTGTTCTTATTCTCCCAAGAAATAACTGAATCTGCTGATGGGTCACGCTGGTTTTTTATTTTCACATGATCCGAGATGTGCAATGTATTATTAAACAAAATTAAAATCTGTCTGCATATCCTGCACATCCCACAAGGTCCCCTTGGGTTCCTCATCAGCAGCTGAAAGACTTGGTTTCCAGGTTGGGAACTTCGTATTGCATAGCCACTCATTTGAGGTAGAGGACACAGATCCTGATAGTTTAAGTTGTTTGGCATATGTGTTGCCTGATTTTTGGGTGGCATAAACTGTGTTACAAATATCTAAGACTTTCATGCAGAACTCCAAAATGAACATATTTTTGGTTCTTTATGAAAAATTCATATGAATTTTTGAAATTGACATCCTCAATTGTTACAATTCTTAGAGAGGAGGTTGGCCAATCCGCTCAACTTGTTTCAAGCTGTGGTATTGAACTTTGGTATGAATTTGTGTTCACATGGGGCAATGTGTAGGTGTTATCACATCCCCAGTACAAGCTTGAGAAGTTCTCATATTGTCCCCACTCATTCAAAGATTTGGCCAAGTCAATGCAAATATCTTCAACGTAAAACATTGTATGGAGTCATCCAATTTGTCGGAAAGATTCCATGACAATATACAATTTCAATTATGTAGCCTTAAAATAAAACTATGATTGTTTTTTTGGATTTTTTGTATATCAATTACCAAGAATTTTGTGTGTATTCAAAGCCAAATCCTATAAGCAATTTTTTTCACATTTTTTTATGTTATACAACCAACAAGCCCTTGGGTTTCGGCTCTACACTATGTAAAATTTGTCCAAATGATGTAGGAGGAAAAAAAAAGAGGTGACAAACATTCTTTTCTTTACATGGTTCAATAAGTGTATTGGACTCAAGTATCTCCTTCAATTTGCATCCGCATTACTCCAAAGTCATTTACATGACCCAAAAATATTAAAAAAATAACAATAAAATAAAATCAGTCCCTGCAAATAGCTTTATAAACTAAGAATTCTATTTTAGAAATGTTTTTTGAAAATGACATTTTTCCCCAAACAATCAACATTTTACCTACTACTATCGACTCTTCTTCGACAGAAGTTGCCTTTCTTCTTAAAAAATGTGTTTCTTTTATTATTATTTTTCTCATAGCTCAATGCATCATTTGCTACTTCTACTATTTTCAATATAATTTGTCACGTTATTATTGCAAATTTGGTATCTCCCATAATTTTACGCAGAGTTTTTCTATAATATACAATCTCCTTGTGTTTCTGGGTATTCAATTCTTATTCTTACAATGTTATAAGTAGTTGATAACATGTTGTGTTATCGTGTAGAAGCACCAATACATCATTACAATAGTAACAACCATTGGTCTCCTTTCAATGTATATGGTATCAAAAAAATTCAAAAATATGCAAAATTGGAAGAGATATAAACAAGGAAGTGTTAATAGAGTTATTTGTCATTAAGGAAAACTAGTTTTTAAGGATTTTCATTGAGTTTAGAGACCACCAAGTTCTTCCATGTCTTCTAACTATTTGAGATAAAAAATTAAAAAAAAAAAACATTAAAGCAAAACTCATGGTTTTTTTTTAAAACACAAGGTGACTTTAAAGATAACTCTAATGACGAGTTCACAATTTCTAAAAGTTTCAAGCAAAAGAATAGAATGTGAAATTGAGAAAGCAAAGGAACCAATGTTTTTAGAAATAAAGAATTAAAAAAAAACAAATACAAAATTTTCTTAATTTTTTCTTTCCATATTCAAAGTTTTATTTTTTATTTTATTTTTAAAATTTTTATTTTTTATTTTTTATATATATTCTTAATATTTATAGTTGCTCAAAAATTATGAAATCACTTTCAATTGTATGTTTTTTTTAAAAACAAATTTGAATTGTAATTAGATAGTTTAACCAATAAATCAAAGTGAATTTAGATATAACTCATTTAAGTCATTGAATTTTCAATCTAAATATATATTTTTAATTATTTTTTTTGTTTCAATCTATTTCTTTTATTTTAATCTGAAAAACATTTGAGAGTTAAGTTCAGAAGTAGTCCAGAAGGTAGGGGCCGACAACTTATCTAATCTTAAAGTCCCCAAGAAGATAACAATATTCATAATTCTGGTGATAAACCTTGGCCTCGTCTTAATGACAAGGCCCCCCCAACCAGGGTTCCCATTGGAGGGGGCAAAAAGCCCCTTAGATTTTGCTTGTTAATGAAAAAACAAATTAAAATTAAAAATAAAAATAAAACAATACGTAAACTAACTAAAAATAAATTAGTGGGTTCCCCAAGGTTAATTCGGGGTCTCAGATTCCATTAAAAATTATTAAATTTACTAAAAGGGGCCGTAGACCTCCAAAAAATATAATCAGGGAGAGAGGAGAAAGGGGAGGAGGATGAGGGCCCGCCTTGTCATTAAAACGAGGGCGGGGATTATTGTCCAAGCATTCATATCCATATTTATAGGATGTTAAATAAATAATTAAAATTTTCTAGAAATGAATTTTTTGGATACTAATGGGAAAAAAAGGTGCACGAGATAGTCTAGATGCACATAAGGATTTACTATTCTAAGCTACCAAGGTATAAAATCACAATTTCTATTTTTACTCTGGGCACTAAGAGATAAGAGTAAAAAGATGTGACCTTGGTCAACTAAGGTAGGAGGTGACACTAAATGCCAGATTAGTGTAGTTTTGTTCACCGAATTTTTTTTGGTGAAGCATTGTCTTGTTCAGGAATTGGGACAGTTTCCCAAAACATTCCATGGTTCCTATCTCATTGTTTTACGACGAATATGTTCCTAATGTCCCCTGGAATTGCAATAGTTCCAATCATTTACTTGTGAGTTGATGCATATGTGCTTTGCCACAGTTATTATTGTATGCCCACTTGTTGTGTGACCCCTTTGAGGGGTTTCTGGCCACACCAATAGTTGCAATGAATCAATGATCCAGGCCCATCCAGATGAGAACAAATTGTCAATGGCAAGCAAAATACAATTATAAGCAAATATACGACTACTCACTTGGACTTATCCAGTTGATTATTATATGGAAAATAGAAAATAAAAAAACCACCTACACGACCTGAGATGCAAGTTTAGCATTTCATTTTTTATTTTTTATTTAGCATTTCGTTTTGAGAAGAATGGCTAATTTAACCACGTGGATTTTATTAAGTTTCAATTTTAATTTTTTAATTTTTTTTAGATAATTTTTTTTAAGCATGTAGCGACAATTTTATTAAGTTTGATGATCTATGACTTTAATTTCAACATTAAGTTATATTTTTCTTGTATTTTTCTACTTCTGCTGAAGAGTTTTGTGTGGACTGCATGAAAGAAAAGTAGACAAACTACAAATGAATCTTCTGAGTCCCACCACTGTTGTTTAAATCTGTTTCTCTCTGAGCAGTATACTACTATTTGAGAGCATTCCCCCAAAATATAACGACTTGGTTCTGAATGTGAAGCCCATACCCAGATTGTTGAATTCATGTGGTGGCAAAGCTATTGGTTGAATTTCACCCCATTTCCCCAAAATAGATATATTAAACTAGGTTTTGATTCCTATTGAACAACTATCTTCACATGTGTTTGCGTTTCCTTCAAACTAGTCACATGTAGGTTAGATGGTTTATTTGCTATGACAAGTCCAAAATCACAAGCAAGCCTCAGCATGGAATTCAAAGTAGATTGCTTTGGGGCAAAGAAAGGCTTAGCTGTAAGTTATGTGTGGATCTAATGAACTCCAATGGGCTTTCTCGCACACTCTCGAGCAGTTGTGCTATCATCCACCATCTAAAAATGACAATTGTACGACTATTCATAGTGCCAACTGTGGATGTTGGCACATGTGTATTTCACCAAAAAACAAGTTTCCCGTATTCATCCAATTGGACTCTGAAGTAGGTCAGGGCTTTTTTTTGTATCACTGAAAAAAACTTAATTCTCTTGTGCCAAGAAAATGAGATCGGAAGTCATGGAGGTTTCAAAACCAACAACGATGCAACATGTTTTGCAAGAAGTTTAACTCATTTGGATCTTCTTCGCAAGCCTGAGGGACAATTTACATGACAGTCGATACCAATTAAATCTAAAGCTAATTCACATGAAATATTGGGATGCACCAAGAAGGGAGGAAAATTTGACATGGCCCAAGGAAAATGAATTGGATTTCTATTTTGATCAAACCCAATTTTCTTTGTCAAGTTGTGTAATATTCTGTGTTTGATGCATATAAATTCAATCCATTGATATACAAATTTTAGAAAATATCTGCAATCCATATGAGCAAAGCCCTTAGGTTTTATTTTGTGAATTCTACAAGGATCCAAACATGTCAAAGCTCCAAATGGCCTTGGCCTGTCATGTGAAATAATCATATAGATTATATACAATTGGCATGTTTTTGCATGGCTTTTCTCTGACTTCCTTTTTATGACTTCACCTTACTTAACCCCTTATTGCCTATATTGTTTTGTAGGGAAGCTGCATTTTTTGGATGATTTTTATTTCATAAATCTTTATGTGTTGAAATTAACAATACTATATATGACATTTACCCCATAAATGTTAGCACACTTTACTCAAACAAGTGCCAATGGAACCTCGATGAAATTGGATAGTTGGATTAAAATTTTATAGCTGTATGTCTTCATAAATCAAAAATGAGATTTTGAAAAATGTGTGACTTCAAAGTAAAATACCAGCTACTACCTGTGAAGTACCAAGTAAATTTGAAATTGCAGTGCGCCCGAGGCCCTTGAGAAGGGACTGAACAAAGCTATCAAAGGGCCCATTGAGCTTGTAATGATATTATTTTTTACGGGAAGAACAACCTTGGTAGTCTTGTAGCTAGTCACCTGCTCAGTTCCATGCTTCAATTTTATGATGGGATATCTGCACAGAATGACAATTCTTCAAAGGATTGACCCGCACATACTCAATTTCATATTACCCACCTGTTTTGCAAATTGTGTGGATTATGATCCATCACAAGCCATGATATATTTTTGCAAGGGATTTACATGATCTTACTTCATCATCTTGTCTATGAATGCACCTTGAATCTTCCTCAGAGTTAATTATGGCATGTAAACAAAGGCTAAAATGTGCACGAGATGTGATTAAGATCAACACAATGATTGTTTATCAAAATACATCCATTATGTAATATAATCTTCACCTTTGAAAAGAAAAAAAATCAATTGCTACCATATCCACTAATCTTTTCACAAACATGTTGTGTTTCACATTCACGTATACAAAAAAATCTAAACTATAACTAGGAATCTCTATTTTAATTTTCTTGCTTACACTAGATTTAATACATGTGACTTTAGAATTCAACAAAGACAAGTTTAGTTTGGTTGAACTTTGCTTGGTTGAGCTTTTTGCTTGGTTATAAACTTGTCTAGTAATCCAATACAAAAATCATCTAGTAATCCAATACAAAAAATCAGCAGATGCATTGTAAACTGTCTTTGCTTGGTTGAGCTTTTTGTTAACAACTTCTTATGGTATGAGATGAATTACTATTTTTTTTGAAGGTAACTTTAAAAATGATGGTGCATGATTTGATAACTTTATTCAATCATATTTTTATTGATTTCATGTTATATTAAAATGATTGCATATTCATTCTAAATAGAATGGATTTATTTTGCAATTTTAATGCATATTTTTAAAGATTGTTTACTATTTTTGAAAAGATGGTAAAAAGTTTTAACCTAAATCTTCTTATATACTTTAGTATTAGTTAACTTATACCAGTTGAATAGAACATGAATTTATTGAATCAAACAACAATTCTTTCAAAAAAAAAAATATTGTATTTTAATCAGCATTATTTTTATGTGAAATTATCCACCTATCATTGCAAGAGATGAAGTAATCAATGGATGCAAATTGTTGATTGAATGTTGTATTTGAAGCACTTGTGCATCATTTAAAATAAGTTGAAAATTGACTCATATATCACCACAAGAATATGATCATTTTATTGAAGCTATAGCAACAACAATAAGTTCTTTTGAAAACTATTGCTATAATCAAAATATCACAAAATTCAAAAGCTATAATTAAGCCAATACAACTTCTTGTAGATAATACAAATGACATAATTTGCTATATAAATGGCTACTTGAGATAATAAATTAGAATTGATGATTCATATGGACAACAAGCTATAACTTATATTACATAAAAATATGAACCAAGCCTCAAATTAGACATGGTTTCTAAGTTATAGTTTGACTTAATTATGAATTGATTTAGAATAAAAGTAGATGTAAAATTTACATAAAATTCAAATATTTGTGCTCCACTTAACCCCTAAAGGACGAAGCAACCACTTTTGAGTTACCCCACAAATAGAAAACACAGTAAAATGCCTTAGTAAAATGCCCTAGAAGTTTCGGATTTGAGTGTTTTTTGTCCTAACCTCTTTAGAATCAGGTTGGCAATAAGTATACGCTAAAATTTTATTGAAAAAGTGAAACCCTGATTTTAGAAAAAAGAAACAACATGGTTCGGTGAGGTGTTTGTACAGTGAAGTTAGTGTTTCCATAGTGACAGTGTTTCAACCGTACTTTGAATACATTATGCACTGAAATGAAGATCTCTGCTTGTGGATTTTTGTTTTTAGCATTTTTTTTTGGGAATGCTTGTATGACTACTACTTTATGGCTTCACCGTTTTGGATTTATCAGAAACCCTTTTGAATTTGCCAAAAAGTGCCATGTTGAAAAAATAAAATATAGAGTGACACTTCTGGTCAAATCTATTTTCTCCAAATTGGTAATTTAGAAAAATCTTTAAAAAATTGTGCATGTTCCTAACATACTGGAGAAGAGAATTAGCTTTAGTTGCCAAGTTTTTATAAATTTCTTGAGTAGCAATTTTCAGTCAAACAACAGAAACTCACTGTTATTATTTCAGAAATTCACTACTTTTCCTAACTCACATGTTATTATCTATCAATCCGTTGCTTCTCCAAACCCAAAATTTGGTACACTTTACATGTTATTATCTATCAATCCGTTGCTTCTTCAAACCCAAAATTTGGTACAGATTTTGGTAGCCCACTACTTTCAAAGATTTTACGGTTAAATTGCCTATAGTGATTCTCAAATTTGTCTCACTTTGGAAAATGCAAGAATGGTAGTGTAGGTACTAAAAACTTGTGGAAATACCCCTCTGTCCTTTAAGTTAAGAGAGTGGACGTATAAAAAATAAACTCCTATGATATCATAAATAATACATAAAGAGATTACATTTAAATGACTCCGTAAACACTTTGTATATGTGTGAAATTGGACATATGAACTTCAATGTATATAAATTGACCAACCCATCCAACCTTCCTAGATGGAACAAAGAAGGCACCTACCCATAGCTATATATATTCACCAAGCGCATTCATTCATTCTAAATGTGTAGTCGACAATCCATACAGAAATACCGATTCAACAACAGTTTCAACAGCATCAAGAGTATCAACAGTATCAAGAGTACCAAAATTACCAAGACCATTGCTCAAGCATGTCCACCACAGAAATGGTGGATTCCTTGCTATCCCTGATTGCCGGGTGATGATTAGCATGGTTCCAAATTAACACGGGTGATGATTAGCATTGTTTTTTTCCACAGATGCAAATAGTCTGAGCATGCAAAGCTTGAAAATTCTAGAACAGGGAGGGGCCAAGTAGGAAAGGCAAAGCCAAGCGGCATGAGGCACGCCCCCAAGCCCAGAGTCCAGAGTCGCAGAGCCAGCGCCTACTCCCCAGCGCAGGCAGCCTGCCTCCGGAGGACCCCCTCTGGAGTCTGGACCCCTGTGGAGGTGCTATAAAGGCGCCCCCACTCTGCCCTTGCGACTCACAGTTGCACCGCCACCTCTCTCCCAAGCTCCCTCTGCCTTCCAGTCTCTCGTCTTCTAGTAGTCTAGCATCTGCCTGCTCCCCTTGAGCTTGATGAAGTTATACTTCGGCTGATCAGGCTCTCACTGCTGCTCTTGAGAGCTTGATCTGGAAGTCTAGCCTGGCTTTGACATACTGTCTAGTATCTGATCCTTCTGGGAGTTACCTGGCCCGAAGGGTGGTTTCTCCTTCAGGAGCCTGTGTGTTTGGGTTTCTCTTGACTGATCCAGGTTATGTTTGTTCTTCTCTACTTACTAGGTGGGTGGCTTGGTGCCCTGTTGGTTACTTGGTAATTTGTGTTGTTGCAGTATATTCTGGGAGGTGTTTCCTTCACGTGGGTGAGCTTGTCGGTGGAGGATTCTGCTGTGTTGGGAGTTGATAAGGAGTTGTTTTGCCAGGGTCTTGATTTTATGTTTAGAAGTGGTTTCTATGTGTATGTTTTTAGAGTATGAGTGTTGTGGCATTTTTTACAGTTTTTTTGGTCCGTGTCCTTTTCTACGTTTCAGCGTAGTGAGTCGTGGTAGATGATCATAGACTTGTAGATTTGAATCGGATGGTGGCCGCGTTGGTGGTTAATCTCGGTCAGTGAGATACCGCACTGTTTCGGCTTGGTGCCGTTTGACTGCAAATACGCGTCGAGTTTTGTAGTGCTAGAGGAGGTTAGATCAAGTGCGACATTTCGACCGATTTGGTCTATGTTGCTTGATCAGATTGTATACCAGCTCTGGAGTTACGTGCATCATTACCATGTCAAGAGATAGGACTACGCGATGGGATATTCCTGCCAATCTCTCCAACTGTGGTGCTAAGATGCGAACAATTCTCTCTGTTACTGCAGTTCTGCGGAGTATCCTCTGCCTTCGACAGTTCCGTCTCTGGTAGCGATGGAATTGTGCACGCTGTTCTTTAATTTCAAGTGGTTATTGGAGGCGTGAGTCGGGGAAGTGTGAGCCTCTTCCTGCCTCTCACTAGCTTCATCCCTCTCTGCCTGAGGTGCAGTCTGGGAGGGAAGGAGCTATTGGTGGTCAGGAATAGCACGCACCATCCCTCACCCATATCTCCACAAAGTTCCCTCCTGAGTTCACTCTTGGCAATGCAGTTGTCACAGCAACACCCTGATGCAGAGTGGTAGTCCCTGCAGCCTCTTCCTGCCTCTCACTAGCTTCATCCCTCTGAATCCGTAGGCGATTCTGAAGTAAGGAGCTACTGACGAGCAGGAATAGCTTGCTTCCAACTTGACTATGCCATCTCTCAGGGTTACGCTCTTGTGTTTACTGCTGTGCATCCAGTGGATTCTACTTTGTGCACTGGTACCTGCCAGGTCAAATGAACGGATGATGCTATGCGTTCCGACATGGTAATGTTAGAGATCTCTGCACAGCGCCAGATTGATGCCTAAAGTGAGTTTCAAACGAAGTCTTGACTCTTCACCCTGTTAAATGCATGGAGAATATTTATTGTTGTAACCGTCGTCAGTCAGGATTCGTAAGAACTGCATCATGTCTGAATTCTTGCTGGAGGCTTATATGTTAAACAATTTAACCTGCTCGGCACAAACGAAACATGAAAAATAGCCAGATGAAATCACAACACAACACAATCACAATCACAACACAACTTAGAGAGACCTCTAGATGTCAGGACCACTGGAATTAAACTCAGCCAAGAACAGAACCTGAAGGCAGACGTTGTCGAAATTGACACCGCCCCTGCACGAATATTCTGAGGCAGGCGATCTCTGACATGTATGCCCTTTGCGGTTTGCTGCCCAGTGCCTACCTGATGTACTCCCGTCCTTCAACACCTGCCAAAAGCCACTGTCGTGCGCTGTTAGCAGGCACCAAGGGCTCCTGGCATCGTCGCCAGAATCAACTCAAAGGCGCTTATGATGTCGAAACCTTGAAAGCACCGATTGAACGTACGACGCTCTCGAAGCTCTTGATAAGAGCAGACTGGCGTGACGTCGTGCCTTGAGACATAATTCACAGACCTCTCACTCAGTTTCAATGTCAATAACAGCAGTCACATCTGTAATAACGCAACTCACAAGATGAATAATACAATGGTACTGTTGTCAATAATACTGGTCTACATGTAGATGAGCTCTTGTCTGTGCATTACATGCCTGGACTTATCTCCAATAACTGCTTCTGTTGTACACTTCACTTTGGTAGTGCCGCTCAGCTTATCATCTCAATACCGGTTGATTAACTTCTAATCTTGTATTGGAGTTAATCAACCGGTACTTACAAAGTGAGTACTTACTCTGTGTCTCTCCGACCATGTTACCAACAGTTTTAAGCTAATAATCATTCAAGATATTCATATCTCTGGAAACCTTTTCTCACATCATGGATGCATTTGCATCTTTCAGATGATTTATCGAAATTGCACTTTCGTTTGTATGTTGTAAATGGTGAAGATGGAAAACAATGATGTAAATGCTTATCTAAGCATTATATATCCACCTGCATTATTTCTATTTACCTCACCAAATTAAAAAGATGTTACAGTAAAAAATAAATTGATGCATATATTCTCTGATCGACAAAGACTATTCAAGCTGAATTACAGGAAATGAATACTTTTTCCCTTTCTTAAGACAGTGTATGGCATGATGGTTTAAATAACTTAGCATGTTCAACAAATTGTTTTGAAAACATAGTGAATAGTTGCCGATTGAGTTGAATTTTAATTATCTTACGGAAACTAACGAAAATTTTATAATTCCTATCTTCAGTATTTTTTGGGTGACATGTTAAAATCATCATTTGGGTCGTGACAAATAATGCCAACTTGGCACACAAAAAAAATACCAACTATTTTTCTTCGTTTTCTAAACAATAAAGAGTTGACCATACTAATCGTATTTTAAATAAAAAATCCACAAATAATCATAATAACAAATCAATGAGGAAAAATCAGATTCAAAGGTTTTTTGAACTAAAAAGTCTTCCAAAATAGTCCTATATTTATTTTGTGTCATATTAAACTAAGAGAATAATCTGAATGTCCCTTGTTCATGTCCATAATAACCTTTTTGTTAAAAATTAAACATAAATTAAAATTTAGGTGTTCATATATCAATTCGAAGCTAAGCTTGAAAGGTTTGAGTTGGTAAAAATGAAGTCCAAAATTGCTTAATTCAAATTTAATGATAATATTGTTGTATATCAATATTAACAAAGAGCGCTAAAAGGTAAAAAATTGATTACACTATTGAATAATAAAATCACCTAACTTTTTATTCAAACCAAACCTTTTTCTCCATATGGTCTTTATTTTTGTATAAGGTAGATGGTGCCTATAATTGAGAAGGTCCATCAACTGATTATTTTAGACTTCCATTAATAGCTCATGATGGTACTAATTTCCCACTCCTTATTGGTGTGTGAGTGGCCCCCCGTTGGCCTATTAATAGTTGAACTATCATTGCTTTTCTTGGCCAGCTAGTGGTAGTTTTCAAAAACACCTATTGTCGATTATAAGAGTTTTAATTCTTGGACCTTTGAATTTTTTTAGAAAATACACTACAACTCTAAAGAAATTTAATGTTTTATTTTCTTTTTCTTATTCACTATATTTGCCCAACCTTTGTTTATTTTTATCACACCTCTGGGCTCTGATTCTCTCAGTTTCTGGTACTGCTACCTTTTGCAATTAGTTTAAATTGTGTGTATCAGCTTGGGCCACTGTGAGGCTTGTTACTTAGCAGTTTACTCTTATGAAATCACTTGAATGTCATGTATGCAGTCATCATGCTGTGGGAGCATCTCTTTCTATTGAATGCTGAGAAGAAGAGACTAACAGTTAGACAAATTATATCCTAATTGTAATTCTGGGGAATTGTTTGTTTGTTTTTTAATTTATTTTTTCCTAAAATTATTTCCATCAAATCTCAAGGTCATCCCCTCACTTTTGCAAACTGAGAATTCATAGAATGAAATCTATGAATTTTTCTCCAAATATGGGGAATGCAGTTGAAAGAATGTTGAATGGAAAATCATTGTAGACATGTCACCTCGTCACACATTCTCCAAAGTGGAAAAATCATAGTTTTTGGTACCAAGCACAATTGAAGAGAGAGAGAAACTTCATTCTCCGGAGGAGATCGACGTGAATTAAATGCATGTTTGATTCATCTGAATCATCTCCAATCCAATGTCTACAGTACAAAGGTATGGAAATAAAAATTTACTCCCCCTTTTAAAAAAGAGACATTTTAGTCATAAGTAACCAGTAACAAGAAACCATAATAGTTTTAGCTTTTAAGTTTCATATTTCTATGAGTGTGGTCACTAAGCCATGAGTTCATTGTTGGTTGGTGGTGAACATTTATCTCATACAACTGGTCCGGATTAGAACCCTGATGGACTTGTTTGAGCAGATGTAGAGGATAAAGTGACTTGGTACTGCTGAGTGAGCAATCGCAGATAGGAAATGAGTTGTGCCAACCAACAAGCACCATGCGTGACTAGAGACATTACACCTGTTTCTAACATAAAATAAAGTAGCTCTAGCTACTAATTTTATTTATTTTTTGTTTTGACTACAAGGGGTCTAGTGTTTGGAGTAGCGGTTGGTTGTTTTATTCTTTTTTTGTGGAGGAATATAGACATGGCATATTTTATGGCGATAGTATTTCCATACCTGATATGCAGACTTCTACTAAAAATACGTATAATGAAAACCATTACCACCTATTTCACTATTCAAAAAAATAAATGTCATCCCAAATATTGGTTTATCCATGAATTATAGAGTTTTGTGAGTTATAAACCAAGTTTCCATTTTGAAAATAAATGGTCAAATATTTGCAATTCTATGAATTCTTATTATGAATTTGGAAGATTTGATTGTCAAGTACATGTAATAAAATTACACCGGATTCCTTTTGTTGATGCTTTGATTGTAACTTAGGATATTTCACTTTATTTTTCATAATGATGATTTTAAATAAATATGCACACTCTAAGAATTGGTTGGTTGACACCCCTAACAAAATCCTTCTCCATTCTTTTCAATTCTCATAAACTCCATTTACTCACCCTTACATGGATACTTATGAGTGGAAAGCTCAGACTCATCAAAGAAATTTGTTTCCATTGTGAAACCAAATGGCACTGAAAGTGTGCCCTCCACGAGTCCACACAGCTTGAATCAGTTTGTGATTCTTTCTAAGCTGTTGCTATGTCTTGTTCCTGGAAAGCTCCAAACATGTACATAGAATGTTGAAAGAATCATTATGGGTCAATCTAGCACCCCCTACTCACTGTCCTTGTGTTTTGAACAACTTTGCTTGCAAAGATTGGATTCCCCTTTTGCGAAAAATCTTGAACAATGGCTACCATGGATCTAGAGGTTCAAAGTTTGAGTCTGACACCTGGCCGCTGCTGCATGCATTCACGAGAGAATCCATTTCATCTGGCTATACCTGCATCTTCAAATGCTATACATGAGATCATGCCAGGTTGATGGACGAGGGATTGGTGCTTGGCGGTCAATTTTGGCTCACCTAACTTCCCAGCCTTATGGGACTTGGTGTGGAGGTGTTTTGTGTTCCAAAAAACCATAGGCTAACTCACTCTGTCAAAGGCTCCTGCCCAATATGTGGATTGGCGCTACCTCAATCTCTTGGATGGGTTATGTGATACTCACATACAACAGCAACAATTAAATCCAGTAATCAAAGCCAACTGTTGTCCTCTCCGACAGAAAGTAGCCTGTGCTTCTCACCTTTTGGAAAACAGTTGTCGCTGCTTCCCCTCAAATTTTTCTGTTTAAAATTGATAGCCCTGCACTTGCATAAGGACTGCTTCTGCCACTACCTCTGCATGCCCCTGTCCTTCCCAGACATTGATTTTTGAAGGCCTTTGGCGCTGGCCGGGGTGCAATGGATGGAGATCACAGCCTTTGCCTTCCACTAGATATTTCAAAGATAATACTACTGCAATGAATTGGAGAGGAGGAATGATGCACAACAGAAGGAACTTGCTATCAGAATTGCAGATCACTAGTACACTGGAAAAGGGTTGGTAGTGTGGAGAAAATTAATGTTGCTGATTTACTCGTGGAAATAACAATCACTGTGCCACTGTCTCATACATCAACGTATCCCTCGAACACGGTTCATCATTGCGACTCACTGTTGGCTTTTCACTGGTCTCATTTTTGTTGTCCTTTACTTTTCTCAAGTCTGTTTCCCCTTTAGGCTCTCCTACCAGTGCTGCACTGCTGTTCAGAGCATTGTCTGATTTTGTGCATACTGTTCCTTGAAAATTAAGGGTGACGCATCACGTGTAGGTGGGTAAGTAGGTTTGTACATATGCTTTGTAACTATTTCAAAGCTGTTACTTCTTGACACTGTTTTTTGACAGGGATGGATCAATGAATCTCTTCAAAAGCCATGGAAGTTATAAGTTATAGCCTCATAATGCTTTTGGTGCTGGAGTACATCTCTCTGTTGTACGCGGCTTCATGACAGTGATAAGGCTGTACTGGGAGTTTTGTTAACGTGGCATTTGTTGCTCTTTGTACCCCTTCAGACTATCCATAGGACTAAATAATGTGGCAATAAGTATTAGATGAGCTATGTAGTTGGTTTGTTGACGACATCTCAACCATCTCCTTAAACTCCACTAAATTGCTGTCCTCTCCTGCTCTGGCACCTTTCTGTGCATCAATAATTCCACTTCCTCTCCTTGTTGTCTCTAACCTTAGTGATGGTATTGCACCAAGATGTAAATGAGGCATGTCCAAGAGGGACCTTTCACAATGGTAAGTACAGATATGTTTGTAATATAAAATCTTCTCATTAGTTCCTATGTTTTTTTTTTTTTTTACCTACAATGGAAAACACTCACAAAAGAAAAAGGATTTCCTCTGTGGAGAGGAGACCTTCAAAGGGAGACATGAGGTGGAAACATGTTGCGTGCCCTATATTCTGTCTTGAGGAAATGCCCTATTCTGTATCAGAGGACATAGAAGACACTTGATTATAACTCTCATTATAGAGGCAGTCCTGCAATCCAGAAGAGTCTTCAATCCTGAGTATGATGTACATGTACTCATTCCACCACCATAATACAAGCCAGAGAAAGCCAGCACAACACTACCCAAAAAACAGCAGGTTCCTGCAAACAAGATTCTCTTCAACTTGGAAGCCACTATTTCTGAAATATTGTATTGTCTTCACACATGCCCTACAAATCATTTCTTTCATGGACCGATGATGGTATGGGACCAAGGGGAGAGTATTACAGTAGTATGGTACACCGAAGAAGATGAGGAAGAGGAGAAATTTAACAGAAGTTCGAAAGCAATCTAGCAACTACTGGGTTGCACAAGAGAAATGAATAGACGAATAGAGGGTGCTTGTGAGCCCTTTCAAAGGTAACTCAAGATTTCATATAAAGATTTTAAAAGTTACATCTATCACGAAATTCTAATTCAGATTAGCCTATACCAGAAGTATACTCGTCAATTACAAGATAATACAGCAAATTGCGCAGGCACATGAATTACATCTGTAAATGATCTATACAAATGACGTAGAATAAGCTAAGTTTGAGACTTCATCATGTGACGGGCCATGACAACGCGCATGATCTCATTTGTTCCCTCCAAGATTGTGTGAACACGAAGATCTCTAACATACCTTTCCACCTGCAATGCAAACACGAATTCAATCAGCTCCACCTAATGGTGACATTTAAAACAATGACTACAGACCTCTGTCACGTTACAGCATGACTATTCTCTGATCCTTTCACACAAGCAGATAGTAGCCAAATTTTTTTGACCAAATTGGGAAAATTTATTCTTGGTGCAAAAATGTGCCAACGAACAAAACGATAAAAAGAAGCAGAGACCGAGGCATTTATAATGCTCTGAATCATTCGTCTTTAAAACAAGAATGCTACAAAATACCTAGAACTCCTGTTCCACAAGAAAATGAACTTAAAATGGTTTAAGCTGACATACCGCATAATCTTTCAGGTATCCATAGCCACCATGAAGTTGCAGTGCATCATTAGCAACAAGATAGCATTCATCAGTGGCAAACCTGTGAAACAAAAAATTGAAGATAGAGACGAACATTAGCGTAAGTGCTAGGACTGTTAACACGAACGTATGAAATCCAATTCTAAGAGCCGAAGCAAACAAGAAAATTTCAATCCTGCTGCTCTTTCGTTTCCTCGTGGGAAATACAAACTCAGTTACCATCATGAGCTAGGTGGATTTAATTACATGAAAAAAATTCGACGTCATCCCGTCTCAGTAAAGGATGACAACGTTCTACTTTTTCTAGTGACATAACAAGCGAAACTCTAAAAAGCTAGCCATAAAACTTTGTTACCCACCTCTTCGCCATGGCTGCTGAAGCTGAAGCCCAAGGGCTCTTTGAATCCAGAGCTGTTGCTGCATTGGAAACCATGAAGCGAGATGCCTGGACTGAAGTCAACATATCCGCCAGCTTGAATTGTGTATTTTGAAAGTCAATGATAGCTTTGCCAAACTGTAACCCGACAGAAGAAAAAAATTAGTGCAACCTCATCTTCACCTTAAACACATGCAGATAGCGTCAACCAATGAGATAAACAAACATGGAGTAAACTCGAACTTCGTGCAATTTTAATCATCTATGTTTAAAACGTAATATCCAAATAAAATCCTGGGAACTTGACACCCACTACTGCGCAGACAATGAAGAGAAAGCCAAAATCATTCAAGCTCTCAATTTGATTGTCAAAGACTCTTTTACAGAGATACATATCATCCAACAAAAAAGAGCCCAACTTTGATACTAAAAAGACAAGTATCTCTTACTTGTTTCCGCGATGAAACGTAGCCCTGCGCAGCATCTACACAGAATTGGGCCCCTCCAACACTGCCACAAGGTGAAATAGACGAAGTTTTGTGAAAACGCTGCTCAACTGAGTTACGCATTTAATGAAAATTGTGGACCTGGACTACCATATGATGACGTCAGCGAGTTTTTATATAGGATTATCACCTGCATGTGGCAATATTGATGCGACCCCCATCCAAAGCTGACATTGCTATGTTGAATCCTTGTCCTTCTTTCCCAATTAAATTCCTCTCAGGTACTCGGACGTCTTCGAGAATCACCTGAGACGATTCTGACAATACTTCAGCCCACAGAAAATCGTATTCTGTAACCTATGTAATGAACATATTTCCTAACCTGGTGAGCAGTGACTTGGAAAATCAGGAGAACTATGGTACGTAAACTGGATCCGACGGTCTTGGAACTGGTGTTAATAAATCGAGAATGATAACAACATATGTAAGGTGAAGAGATGCACCGATGAAGTAGGTTGAGAACGCCACCCAAGCTTGTCTTCTTGGCGCCCAAAAGATAGGCCTTTACTATCCTACATGCAGCCACACAGCAACGTTTCTGGTTAGACTTCGACATAAAGTTTCTTATGATGCTCTGGGTAACTTATGATGATTTACAGCTTAGTTATGATCAATGAGTCCACTTTGCCACGTGTAATAGTCCATCGTAATATGAAAGATAAAGTCATACTGATATCAACCTTCTAAAATATTTGATTCAGACAACAATTTACGTCAAACGCTTGGTCTACACGAATCATCAATCCTGCATTTCTCAAGTTTGATGCTCTGAATACTTCTTGATCCTAGTGCACATAACACCACACAATACAATATTGTAGAAGGCCCAATCACAAGAATTGAACGAAGCAGAAAGTTAAAAAAAGCGGAGTAAAGACGATTCGCACCTTTTCAACATAAAAACAGGAAATGCCTTTCGGACCGGGCTCGCCTGTACGAGCCATTATTAAGTACACATCGCTAACACCGCCACCACTTATGAACGCCTGTTCAGAAAGAACACATAAAACTTAATTAAATCAACAAAGTAGCGAAACACAGAAATTTGCAGGTTAAGTATTCTCTGGCGAACATTCGACTTCATGAATATGTAAATAATCACATATCTAAATAAACTTACCTTCTCTCCATTAAGTATGTAATCCGTGCTGCCCTCCGACCTTCGTGCTGTACTCTGTTAAAAAACAAGATCAGCGCGATCAGCCTTAATCTTGGTGCCGAGTCTACAAGATAATATGCGCGTCAAAAATATGGCATCATTGCTGAGATTGACAAAAAGATCGGTGTTTATGCAAGAATGGGTCAAACAGAAAATCAATCACAATTTAGAAACCTGAAGAGAGGCCGCGTCACTCCCACTATTGGGTTCTGTCAAACAGTATGATGCTAACAACTCCTGCGCCAGCCAAACCAGAATTTTGAGGCAATATACCGACAAACACTGAATTTGAGAGACTAGGTTTACTTAGACGTAGTTATCTCATGAACAACGACAAAGCATGAATGTTCAAAAGCGTCCTCACTTGCAGCTAACATAACGATAATACAATGTTAAGCAATGAAACAAATAGATAGTAGTCCTCTAAAGCTCAACTTTAACATCCAGGCAAGCCATTTGCTAACTGTAGAATAAATTTTGGAGCTGGAGAAGTGGAAGTCAACAGCAATAAATGCCTGCAGAAATTTTGATAGCTGAAATGCGGGAGGGGGTCATGTACCATGGAAGTAAGCTCAGGAAGGAGAGCCTGACGCTGTTCATCTGTGCCAAATCTGCCAAACCACATAAAAGAGCATGTTGACTACAATGATCTCAAACCTCCAAAGTTCCCGATCAGCAGCGCGGTTTTCCACAGTTGGGAATCACTCCGAATTAATCAATATTTTTCCATACTGGCAATACACCTTCTAAACAAGAACAAATTGAGTAAAAACTTCACTTCACACAGATCCTATGAATCGAAGATGTTTGAAAGCCAAAAACTACAAATCCAGGAACGCAGCATATGGTACTCACCGCTCTATAAGAGAAGCACACATATTGTGAATTGTGAGATAAGCCGTAGTGCTCACGTCGGCATACGCAAGAGCCTCAAATATAACAGCTCCATCCGCTCGAGACAACCTGCCATGATAAAACAATTCAGAATGCGTTATTGTTGTACATCGTCGAGGATGAAATAATGAAGCATAACTAAAATCTTTAGCGAGACTCTCCATGACTAATGCGTAATCGGCTCTAGACCAGTTGAGTCTTAGATTAAGAATGTCCACTAAAACAAACTGTGGCTAGGTTTATCACCTTCTATTTGTTTTATCACCTTCTATTTCAATATTCGTTTTAGACGCACCTAAGACCTAAGATCATATATGAGGATGGGCTTCAACATTAGCTTTAGGTGGTTATTTATAATGCAAACATTAGAATTGTCTCAACAATAAACCCTAGACTCCCGTCCAGTGCTTCTTCCAAAATACACAACCGAATAACAGAGCCCAAAGGCAGGTAATACATACTGAGATCCTCCAACATCGTGACCGCAGAAGATACCTCCAAACCCCAACTTCGCAGCCTTCCGCAAGACATCCACGGGGAAATGCTTTTGCTCATCCCATTGTGCTGCAAATGGTAACAGCTCATTTTCTGCAAAATCCTGCTCCCATGATGAAAGTTACAACATGTTACGGACTTTCTCAAGGCGAGTACAGTAAACTGTTTGCAGTGTATGAATACATCAACAAAACGTGAACTGATGAGCTCTACCACAATACTGGAACCATTTGGAACGACGCCAAACAATCTGATTCTGAAATTTAATCCTCCTCCCTCTCTTCTAGATGTTTGTATCCTGAACAAGCTAGGTTGTAAACCTTTGATCAGGAATAAACATGCTCCTCTCCATTCTAATTCATCAAGCACCGGACTACACAAACATGATAAAAAAGAAGATCAATTACCCACCGAAGCAAGAGATCGGAATTGCAACTGGTCTGCAGTCAACCGATGCTCATCCCATGTCCTCGATCTCACGTTCATCTCTGCCGCATTCCCACCAGCATGCTCCGACGCAGACGCTGATGGAGACTCCTGCACCGAAGTCGATGACCCCTCCGATGCTTTCGTCACAGCAGAGCAGCAGCGATTCAAGCCCAGCTGCGATGATCTCGCAGCCCAAGTCCTCTCCGCACCCAATACCGCTCGCGCAATCTGTAATCTCCCCATGTCCTGAAACAAGAGCGACAAAAACCCAATCAACTCACCTTCCCAAACCAAACCAAAGACCTAGAAAACCAAATCCATGACCCCAATCCACCCCAAACTCCCCCAAATTCACCCAGGAAACAAAATCCTCCAGAAACTAAACCTAAAACCTCAACATACCCAATCCAATGCAACATGATCCAGATCCATATGAAAAGACTGACATGACCCCAATTCACCAAACTCAACCAAAACATCAAAAACTCAACCAAATTATCAAAATCTCAACCAAAGCATCAAAAACTCAACCAAAATATCAAAATCTCAACCAAAGCATGAAAAACTCAACCTGAAGAGCAAAAACACAAACAAAGCTCCAGATGTGAATCTAGAACTAAAAATTCAGTACAACATCAACATGAGAGAAAAAAAACGTTGCATTTTTTTCTACCGAATTGCTACACAACATCATGAGGCAAAGCAACTGAAGATGTGTACACATCCATAGACACGAATGATGCTCACATGGACATGGACATGGACATGGACATGGAATGGTTGAAACTGATCAAAACCTGGAGCACACAGCTGATTGATTAGGACTCTGATTTGAGGAATGGTGTAAGTTATGTGTGTGGAAGGAATTGGATTGATGGTTTTGCATGCATGGATTGATTGATGGTTTGAGGATTCAAGTGAGGGCTTTGATTGATGGGAGTGTATACCGTGTTTGAGGTTTTCTTGTGTTTGAGGTTTGGCGTTGTGCTGACGTGGAGTGTGCTTGGATCAAGCTGTTTTTCGTCACCGCCTAGTCAGCGTGTTTACCCGGGAACTTGATTGGATGTGTTTTTGGAAGAGGTGGGTGGGTTTGGGAGCTTGTGGGTTTCTGGAATTGATGTCTAGGAAGTTTGAAGATTTGGGCAATGTGTAGTTAGTGTTGGAGGATTGGGAGTCTAAGAGTGTAGATGTCAAAATAAACATATACTACGGAGTAAAATATAATATTGATACAGAAATTAAGTTTACAATGTATAAGTGTTTTTTTATATATTAATCTTTGTCTAGCTTTTACTTTAACTAACTTAAAGTAAAAATTCTTTTACTTGAAATTCTATCTTTGAACTGAAGTTATCTTAGACTAGCGAGTGTACATCCGAGCTTCTAGGTGGGCTTAGCCCATGACATATGTGTCTTTTAGTTTTTGAACTTTTTAAAATTTGGAGGGGAAAAATATCATTTGCAATATTTTAAGGAAAAAATTATATGGTCTTTTCGAATGATTTTTACTAGATACAAATGGTAATAGATTGATAACTGTGGAATAGTATTTTCCCTCATTTGAAGACAATCAAAATTATTTCTTGGTGTATCAAAAGTAAAATAGTCTTGGAGACCATATTTTTGGACACCATAGTCTTTCTTTTTGTAAATGTTGTAGCACTTTGTATTTTTAATTTTATTGTTGTTCATGCCAAATCTGTTATTTTCAAATTTACAATCAAATATCTTAAGTTGTTCGTTATATACATGTTGTGTGATTTCAAGCAATGAACCTTTGCATCGTACTTTCATGCTATGAAATATTTTGGTAATTTTAATACTTCACACTGTAATAATACTTTTCACAAATATAGGATTATTGTTATGTGGTTCTTACATGCATTGTAGTTAATATGTCAAGGGAAAAAATAAATTAAAAATACAACCGGTTAGTTCAAAGTCCTCTTGTGAACCTAATTTTGATGCACATCATATCCATATAGGAGTAACATATTAAATACCCCCATCACCATCTACCCAATGGTGTCCAATCCATGTAATTGAAAATTTTTTGAAATAATTTCTTGTTTCAATTTTTATTATTAAAACTAGAAATGGCGATTTTGAAACATTTCTTGAGAAATATAGTCAAGAAACTTTGGAAGTTAGTAAATAAATATGGTATATCAACAATAAAATAATTTTTTAAATTTTTGCTTCAGGTGAAACTTATTAAACTAGAGGTACATGTATATAAAGCGGCAATGGGTCTATTTCATTTATAACCCTAATTTTGTGAAGGCTCTCCACCTCCCTTAGATTTCTCTTCCAATCACAAAAATACTCAAGCTTCTTTTTACATCCAAATAGAGTATTCCTAAGTGACTCAAGGTCTGCCTAGACTTCCGCTTAAAACCTCAAGACCAACTGAAACCTTGCTCTCATGCTGTCTGTTTTGGCTCCAAGTCAAGCTCCCAACTTGACTAGTTGTTACTGAAATGAAATTCCTTTGATAAACTCAAACATTCCATGCCGCCCACCTACCAATCAAGACCCAATCCTCATAACAGTACTACCTACTCCAAATGCAGGAACAGCAAGCCCAAATATCCACTTCCACGAAGCTCCCCCGATGGAGTACACGTGTCAAGAACAGTCCCCAACAACCACGATTCTCATCCCAACCCCAAATATCATCCGACCATTCCAAAACTCTGTTCACAGATTCCACGCAGCCGAGAAGCGTCCAGTGTCAGCAAGAGTGCATTGGTTTCCACGTCGCTTCGACCGACCGATCGATCGCCTGCGCAGCAAGCTTCGGAGCCGTCATACACCGAGTAGGATTCATGAGCGGAAGTTGCTGGAACTAACAGCAGTAAGTTGTGCCTCGTCACCACTGCTACCCAAGTCGAAACTTCGGAAGACTGACTTGCTCATGTGATAATGATCTTCGTAGTCCTCGTCTAGACGACTGACTGCTGGCGTTCTATTATTTATTAGAATCCGCGTACAACTGCAGTGGTACTCAGTCTGCCTACATTTGCAGTGACTAAGTTTGGATCCGCTACATCAGTTATCTAGAACTGTTATATATCCGCTTCGTGGTCTTGAGGAGAGACTGAGACTTGATCAGTTAGAGTGCAAGCTGCACTTTGAGAGTACTATTGTTGTTACGTTATATGATCGTTACGTTACCTTAGCTAGCTAGCTGGTCAGGTGGTTGTTGTTGCAGGGATTTAGTTTGTGACTGCAGTTTTGGTTCCCGGATTGTGGTGGATCGTAGTACTGCTAGAGATTTTGGTTTTGGGAGAAGGTATGTGATCGACGAGCTGCTTCTGTAACTTTTGTTTGTGTTCGGAATTTTGTCTTGAGATGAGGTGTTCTATGGTGCTGGAGTTTGCTGGGGCTGGATCACGCAGTTGGGTTTCATAGATAGACTGCCTTATGATTAAGCCATCTTTGAAGTTCTTAGAAGTTCGTTCTTCCTTCTCACCTCTTAGTTCGTGGGCTTGAGAGTTGGAACAATCTTCTGGAGAATATTGCTAAGTCATGAGCCATGACTCAGCAATTTCACGAAGTTCTGCTGTTTTGGTGCACCGTTTGAGGAGTTCGCTTGTGCTTTCTCTTCATGATTGTGATTGTCTATAGCAATTGACAGTTGTACTTGTTGATTTGTGACGTAATTTCTGTATGTTGGTTTTAATAACCTTTTAAATTGAAGATACTGGCCGGCATAAGCCTCTAGTTACCCGCCTTTTTATAAAAACAAAAATTGGAGTTCGAGATTGTGTTTCTTAGAATTTAATTTGTTCAATTTACTTAGACATGCAATTGGAATTTTCAAGCCGGTTGGGCTTGGATTGGAAATTTAACTTTTAAAAAGAACATTGAGCCTGAATTTTCTTTCTGGCCGTTTATGATCCTCGTTCTGAATCTTGTCTAGGTGATGAATTCTTCAGCGTTGCAACTAGTAACAGAGGCTTGTGTGTTTCTCACGCTGACAAGTAGGGCCCGATTTGTACGTGCGATGTTGGCCGTTAGTGCTACATGGTCAACAACTAATTACTGAGATGCGATTGGTCGTTTCATGACTCTTATTTATTTTTTATTGCAGGTTCCTATTTTCACATATAAACTTTTAGCTCAGTCGAAGGAGGTTGGATAAGACAATGTCAACAATTACAGTGCCGCCGTATCTAAATATGTCTGAGGACGTTCACGGTCTTCATCGAGCATTTAGAGGTATGCACTCTTCCACTTCCCAGCTGCTGAAACGTGTCATGACCTGATCAGCCTCCTATGTACAGTAATAAAAGATTATTCAACAACAAGTCAGGAATTGGACAGCACTTTTAATATAATAATTTTGTCCGTAGAGGCTAATTGAAGAGAGTTTGTATCCTTTTCATTCACATTACTCAAGAGTCATGGGCTTGGCATTTTGACAGGTTTCGGATGCGATGAGAAGAGGGTTATACAAATTCTTGGTCATAGAACTCAACCACAGCGAACGGCCATAGCCGATGCATATCAACGTCAATATGGAGAGAGCATTTTCAAACGTTTGAAATCCGAACTTCACGGCAAACTTGAGGTACTTACATCAATGACCATGAGTGTCATGGGTATAGAGCGTCTTTAGACAGTTCAATTTGTATAGGGTTTCACATTGAGGTGGTTATTAAGCATGTTATTTAAAATGTGTCTTTGCAGTAACCTTGTCCTGGACCTTGTTTAGTCTAGTGGGAATATTTGGGATCCACTTAGCCACTCATCGAGAATAGGGATCACCTAAGAAAATACTCGGCATGTCTCTAAAACTTGCTTCATTTGCAGAAAGCTATGCTGTTATGGATGATGACCCCAGCACAACGAGATGCAAGTTTGGTATATGATTCAACGAAGGGACTGGGCACTAGAGATGTAGCGTTGATCGGCATTGTCTGCGCTCGCACACCATCACAGATACACGAAATCAAACAAGCATTTCATGCGATGTATCATCAAACGTTGGAGCGCCAAATTGAAGCAGATACTTCGGGAGATTACAGAAAGGTGAGTGGAAGGAGTCAGTATAAGCATAGATTCTTTAAAGGTGCATAGGCAATGGCATGAAAATTGTTTTCCTTTTCTGGAATACTTCGTACGATCATCAAGAAAAATGGCTATTCCTAATACGAACTCTGTTCTACAGCTTTTGCTGGCGCTGGTGAGAGGAAATCGCTCGGAGACTTTTGCTGTGGACCCAAACTATGCACTCTCAGATGCACATGCCTTGTACCGAGCTGGCGTAGCCCGACTGGGTACAGATGAAGACACTTTCATACATATTCTAACAACACGTAGTCCTGCTCAGTTGAACCTAACATTGCAATATTATCGACAAACTTATGGCCATGATTTTGAGAAGGTAATTGACTGTGGCGTTCAAAACCGTGTCATTAGCCATTCATGGATCTAGTTTCTCTTTGCTAATTTTGTATCTATTACAAAGGAATGTGTGACCATAGTTGATTGGACTTGGTTTAAGAATGTCAGATGTGGCTAATAAGAGAAGTGAATGTAGAAACTATGGACACTATGTAACAATTTCATATTCTGGTGCAGGCTATTAAGAGGGAGACGTCTGGACGTTTTGAAGATGCTCTTCTGGCTGTTGTTCAATGCACTTGTTATCCTGCCAGATTCTTTGCCCAGGTACAATTCTGCTTTTCCCATTTTTTTCAGGATCGGATTATCACATACAAATGGATCATTGGGATGGATGATACTTGCGGTTGAAGTAGTTTCAAGTACAAGTTTAGTGTTTGGATTTTCCGTCAAATCTTTCGAAGAACACGACATATATTTACTGAGCTTTTGCCAATTTCTTTGCAGGAACTTAATGCATCAATGAGGGGTTTGGGTACAAATGATCAGGATTTGATACGAGTGATTACAACGCGTGCCGAGATTGATATGTACTACATCAAACAGGAGTTTCTGGCTATGTATAGGAAAACTCTCGAGCAAGCGATTTCAAGCGACACGTCTGGAGATTACAGACATTTTCTTCTTACCCTCGTGGGAGGAGCTTAATGATCTTGGAATATTGAACAGAGACATGATCAATTATTCTCTCTGAGGATGGGATTTCGAAGTGGGCCATAAATTGCGATGTCGAAACTTGAACCAGCTGTCAAGAATTCTCCAAATCTGGACATGGAATGATTGTCATTCTCGAGATTAATGAGTCCGCAACGACTGAAAACGAAATTGCAACAGCATATTGCTACAAGGCTATCTCGTAGGAGTATTACAGAGCAGCGAACTTTATTTACTGTACAACATTACTGTACATATATGATATATTTGATTCGAATGGAGTCGATACATTGATTCTTGAAAACAGGGTCACTGATTAGAGGTGTAGAATTAAGGTTAAAGGTTTAGGATACTGTAATTCTTGTTATTAAATACTCCAGAGGATTTTATAATTTCAGTCACTTGGTGTCCATTACGAGGCCAAAGGATTATGCTTCCTTTTGGCAATTTTGAGTTATGAATCTAATTTTTGTAGCATTTTCTACATTTCGAGCATGTTTATCCAAACCTTTGTGGTATGATTTTAGTTGTGTAAATTTATAATTATATCATCACTCTTCTTAAACACACTGGATCTATCATGGAAACATTCAGCGAAACGAAAAGAAACGTAACTCTCAATTACAAAACTCATCAGACGCTAAAAAAACATTTCAACACATCTCTGAATTGCACAAATTTGAGATGTATGATTGTTATTAACACATATACACATATGATGACAAGTGTTGCTCCTTTACAAGAAGTCAAGTCAACAATGCCTACAGCTGAAGTTGGACTATCTTCTCCACTCTCAAGCTCATAAATAAGAGTTCCTTCCGAACCAAGTATTAACTTGAACCTTCAACTCTCCTGAGGCATTCCTGGAGCACGACAAAAAAACTCATTAAGCACCTGTAACTGAAATAGAGCCATTCAGCCTAACAACCTCCTGTTCAAAAGGAGCCATACATCACCCGGAAGATAATAACCAGCATAACTGGGTTGATAAACCCGAGAAAGGTCTCCTGTGCACATCATTAAAGACAATACACACAAATACTAAATTCTAGAAGATCTTACAATACACTCCTGAAGCCAAACATCCTCGCTAAAGAAGGTGGATGTGCAGTGCATGTAACCCATTACGAACAAGTGAAACACACATCCTACATCAAGAAGACAAACACAACCAGGCACAAATGAGATACATGCGAAAGCATACCTCACATCGCCTACCACAACTTAATTATGTGAATGATGAGGCCTGGACGGAGGTGCCGCTGGATGCCCATGTGGGGCAGCATTTGCCGGTCCCTGGCTCGATGGCCCAGAAGGAGCCCTATGCTCGGGACCTGAGTCGCCACCACCGAACAACCATGGCAGACACATGTTTCCTGCTTCACCTGCTCATGATCCAACACCTTAGAATCCAAATCAACAAAAAAATTAAATCAACAGCTCATACCCTACCCAAAAACCTTCCATCAATCACATAACAAACCATACTACGTTATACCAACACACATGCAAAGACACAAACAAATTCCCAAATATCAATTGTACCCTTAAAAATCAAAAACCAAAACATAAATTTCAAAAAAGTAACATAAAATGGCAACATCAAAAACCCCAACTGAAATTCACACCCATTTCACCCCGTAACTTAATCTTCTCCTAACGACCTGCAAAGTTTTAAGAAATGAGGTACTTTCAGGAAACCCAAGTGGGAGTTAATTAGGTCACCGACCAGAAAGAGAACAAGACGTTTATGAGCTACTACGGTACTACTTTGATACAAGATCGAACAGTACAAGGCTAATACAAAGAGAAGGTGAAGAAAACCCCACCGTCCCTGAAAGACGAGAATTCAAAGTGCTTGAAACTAGCAGAAAATCTACCCCACCGACATCAATTCCACACAAAAGTGAATTTAGACAGCAACAAGAGCTAGTGACTGTCTTACCTGATGTTGGAGACGATCTGAGCCTTGAGGGGTCGATTTAGTGCGATAGCCGAGAGATGGATTCGTATGCAATCTTGCGATGGGGGTCGATTCGGTGCACAACAATCTGGTGTGGTCTTCGGAGGGAGTGAGGAGAGCATTCACTGCGAGCCCAGCACTCTCGTCGGGAGGTAGAGTATCTATATTTTTGTAGATGTTGGGGGTTCAAATGTTGCGAATTCTTAGATATCGGAGAATTTGGTTGATAATGAGGATTTCAGGAGGTAGAGTACCTATGATTCTTGTAGATGTTGGGGGATTGAGTATGGAGATTTGGTAGATAATGGGGTTTTCGGGTGTGTCTTCGTGGCACAAGACGATGAACACGTCAGCTCTTGCCACGTGTTGTGTTGGGGGGGGGGGGGGGTGGTTTATTGAAGATTGGACTGTCTTTTTGAGATAAGATGGCCGATGAAACAAATGAGCCGTGAGTGAGTCGTAGTGCTAAAAAAATGGGGTTAATTGAGACGTTTTTGTAATGATGTTTTTAAGATGTTAAAGTGTTTTGAATACGATTAAGATATTTTTTATGACACTGGTTTTACTTGAAAGAGTGTCTTAATTAATCTTATTTTTTTAGAGGTGAAGGGACTAATTATAGCAAGGAGTAGTTAATTTCACTAGCATTGTAACCACTCTCATGACCAAAATTACATTTTATGAACAAACATGAGTTTCTGATCATTTGAGTTTTTAATTTTGTCCGATCCAGCATTTTAAATTCAGCTTTCAAGCGCATGGCTATTATTATTTTTTGCCGCTAATTCAAGTTCAACAACTCTAATTCATTTGCTTATGGGAGCTACGTCTCATTTGCTATTAGAAATTTAGCAGCTGCATTTCATGTCACTTACAATTAATTGTGGGAGTGCTAAAGGCATAGTCACAGACAATACAAGAAACTAAGCGTTGTTGAAACAACAATAAAATTCTTACATGCTAATAGCTCATCAAACAACATTCATCCTTGAATTATTTAGTATGTCAAAATCTGCGGACATCTACTTTTAAATCAAACAATGTGATTCAGAGATAACTGATCCCTAATGGTTTTAAACTTGGAATGAAAATTACATTTGTCAATTTATTATAATTTAGCTAAGGCACTGGTAAATAAGTCAAGGGCAAAATCAAAAAGGCCATCTATGGATAAGACCGCATCTAAGGAATAGTTAAAATTGATTTTTTGAACCCAAGATAAAATGACTAGGATTCAATGTGGTCAACTCTGGCTCGTCATGGAGGACGTCCCTGCAACTAGTATTTGTAACCAATAAGTGACCAAAAATTAAGGAATCTACTACAATTTAAGTGACCAAAATTTAAGGAATCTACTACAATTGTCTGTTACACATATGGAATATAATCCCAACGTAAAATTTGTAGTTAATGGTTTTTTATTGGTTTTTTATTTTTTAGCTTCACATCCATTAGTAGTTTGTGGTGGTCACTCTTCTCTCTTCATCATGATTGACTCAATTTTAAAAAAATAAGAGAAATCGTAATAATTCTTGTAATATATGGCAACAAGTTAAAATAATTCTTTCAATGAACTTGATTGAATAGTGAAGCTTGCATTCCTTGATTAAATATTGAAATCAAGTTATTTTAACTGATATGAAACCCAATAAATGTCACAAGCTTATGACATGATTTACATGGTTTTTTCTTTAATGAAATATGCACTAGCTTCCACTTGCACTTGAATCGAAGGCACTTATACTGGATAGAACAAAAAACAAGAGAGACTCAGCCTTTTTATATGAAGGTATCATGCTTTTGAATGTTATAATGATTATATCATGTAGTAGCTCACAATAATTTTGAAGAAACCTTGAACTTCTACTTCCGTTAAATGTCAATAAGATGCCAACACCAGGTGTAAATACATTGTATTTGTCAAAACATAAGTTAAATATTCTTTAAAATATGACTTTGGTTCGACTTGAATTTAAAAAGAAAACATTACAAGAAGGTTGTTTAATAGAAGTATATGCACATACAAGCATTAGCTACATTCAAAACCAACTAAATTAGTGTTTGTAATAAACAAATCCGAGGAAAACGCAGAATCTTATCCCCATACCCTAGACCCTGATTTCCTAAACCCTAGACCTTAATTATTATGTTAGTTCACATAAATTAATAAAGAGCATACTACATTAGTATAAAAAATACTCTAATACAAAACATATAAATGCACCCTATATTACTTACAATTAATTTGCACTATTTCTCTAAGCCCTATAATGAAACTAACATTTTTATAATTTTTAGGCCGATGGAATAAAACATACTCTACTTTTGTTCTCTCTTAGTTTCTACAGCTTTTACTAAGTGACTTCTCCTAGTGGACATTCCATCAACTTTAATAATTGATCATACATTGTATTAATTATAGTACAATACAACTTGGAATAGTTGGTGAGACATTAAATCAACTTTAATACTACACTGTACTCATGAGGTTTCCATCTTTACTTCTACTAGCCCCTTCAAGCTCTATGTCAAACATAATACTATAAAATTCAAATGATTGATGAGACATTGTATCAACTCCAATACTATATAGTAGTAATGAGGTTTATTTTTTCTTCCTCTTCCAGCCTCTATATTGATTGTAGTACTGTACAACCTTTTTTTTTTTGACTCATCTAGCCTTTGCATTAATTATAGTACTGCACAGCTAGTAGAGTTGGTGAGACATCGCATCAACTTTAATACTTTGTAGTACTAATGAGGTAAATCCTTCTTTACTTCTTCTTCCAAATCCTCCCCCTTCCAACCTTTGTATCAACTATAGTACTGTATAGCTAGAATAGTTAGTTGAACATTGCATCAATTTGAAGACTTTGCAGTGCTGACGAGGAATAGTTAGTTAAACATTGCATCAACTTGAAGACTTTGCAGTGTTGACGAGGAATAGTTAGTTAAACATTGCATCAACTTGAAGACTTTGTAGTGCTGACGAGGAATAGTTAGTTAAACATTGCATCAACTTGAAGACTTTGCAGTGCTGACGAGGTTTACTTCTTCTTCACTTCTTCTCCCTCCTCTGTTTACTTCTTCTTTACTCCTTCTCCCTCCTCCAGCCTTTATATCAATTATAATACTACACATCCTTTGTATCAATTATAGTATTGCACAACCTTCTCTTCTCCTCCCAGCAGACCTCTCTTCTCCGTGCAATTATAGTGTTGCACAACCTTCTCTTCTCTTTCCAGGAGACCTCTCTTCTCCGTCTTCCACTCTTCTCTTCTCTCAGCCTTCTCTTCTCTTCCCTCTAGTATTTTCTTCTTGTCCCTCTAGCTTTCCCTTCTCCATTTTCCATCCTTCTCTTCACCTCCCTCCAACCTTCTCTTCTCCTCTGTCTAGCCTTCTCTTCTCTTCCTTCAAGCCTTCACTTCTCCTCCCTACAGCTTCTCATCTTCCCCTTTAGCTTTCTTTTCTCCTTCTTCCAACCTTCTCTTCTCCATCCTCTTTCCTTTATTTTCTTATCACCTTGAAGTCTCTATCTGCTCATATTGCCCTCCTGTGAGAGAAGGTATGTTTCCTTGTTTTTTGTACCACTCTTTCATTATATTGTGTATATCTTTTGTTGTTTTTTTCCCTAGTTTACTTCCTTACTCCCATCTCAACCTTTGTTGATTTCTTGGTTTATCTAAAACCAGAGATAAACTAAAGAGATCATCAAAGGTTGAGATGGAAGTAACAAAGGTTGACATGGGAGTAAGGGAGTACCATGTTAATATATTAAGTTTAAATAAAAACAAAAATCTCTCTCTTTTGTCTTCTACCCTCCTCTCTTATGCTATCCTCCCCTTATAGTTCCATAATTTGTTTTCCTATGGGCATTTTTCCCTTGTTATTCTATATTTTTTGTTAAATTACTACATCTCTTTCCACTTTCTTTCTAAAATCTAAAAGCAGACCTCTGCAAACCTTTATCATATCACTAATTGTACCTTTAAGCAATTTATGAGTCCTCATCCCCACTCCAAACTTGCTTTATAAACAGAACAAATCACCAATCTATCACTAGAGAATTCATGCTGTAACTTAGTTATGAGTCTTCTAACTGATTTTGAACCTTGATGAAAAAGCCTTTGTCTGTTTGTAGTTCATATTCATTTCTGTATCCTCAACTCTACACAGAAGTGCCAAACCACAATTAAAATCATTGACAGAAAACACCAAGCTCCCTAACATGCATGCTTGCCCAATGTTTTCTAATCAAACAAGTTTGTTTCGACAGATCCACTTCTGCATTCTATTCATCAGTTCCCACACCTGCCCCTCCTGCTCCCTTCAGGTAAGCAAAGCTCTCAAATCATCTGTAAAATCATTTCCCAAGTTGTAGGATACACACAACACACAAATTGTGTGTCCCAAAAAACAACTTGTCTTTGATTGTTTTTTCACATGAACAGGGACACCATGGCGCGCCGGGAGTATTGGACGAGGCTTCCGGTCGAGCTTCAAGAGCAAGTGCTCTTATGTGGAGAGATTCCGGATCTGATCAGATGGCGAACTGTTTGCAAAGGAATTGAGACGCTCATCCTGAGTGCTAACTTCAAAGATCAGTACGTCATCAAACACGGAGAGCCGATGAACGTGTTCATGACATACGACCATTTCTTCCGCGGAATCGACCCTGAGATCATTAAAATGGTGAAAGCTGCTCACATCGCACCGCCCAAGGAGTGATCAGTCTGATGTTGATGATGACAAGGTGATTTCCGTTTCTGAGAAGTGTCTATAGAATACAGAGACACAGATCTCTCTATGTTACAGGGTGATTCTCATTTCTGATGAGAAGTGTTTATAGTTTGTCTATAGAATATTATGTGTGACGCCGTTGCACCTCACGAGTTTGCAGCATCGTTGTCGGAATTACTTTGAGAGGGCTTCTCTGCTATTATTCTAGATTGTGCAGTTTGTAAAGAGTGAAGCCCCTTCTGTATGTCTCCCATCATCGTAGTAAGCTTCAGCCGAAGCTAAACTACACACTCTGTATATATATACCGGTTTTATGTACTTTGATGTTTAATATTTTCTCTGCCTGGGGATGCTATGCTCTGCCTATGCTCTGTCTATGCTCTTTTGATGAGGACTTTGTCGTGTGGAGTATTGCAATCTGTGGCGTGAATGTGAGCATGCAACAAGCCATCACAACTAATGGTGTTTTGTAAGAGCAGGGCCCCAAGTTATCACAATAACATCAAATTAAGCAGTTGAATATTGCAGGTAGTAATTCACATTCAAAAACAGCATTATCTAAACAATGGTCTCTTATATAAGATCTGTCTGTGAGGACCGTTAGTCCTTTAATTCCCCGACATTGCATTGGTGACCCAAGTGGCCTTGCAATTAGTTGTGAGTTGGTGTTTCAAATTGGGAAGATGTTAGCCCAGCTAACGTTCCTGGTTCATGTAGAACGGTTTCTCGTGACTGGAGTTTCGCATTCTTGCAATTTAACTCTTGAAGCACGTACCATACCGCCAGGTGATGAATTATTGTGCTTTTAGCATACCTGGCTTAGTCGTAGAAAGGCTCTCCAGCAGCTCATTGCTTTTTCAGAAACGAAATAAAATAATGCTCCCAGCCTCCAAGTGGAGTCCCACACGATGACTCAGATTCAAGCGTAGATGCTCTGCAGTATTCCTCAAATCACAATGGCTATGAATCCAATGAGTGATTGCAGGCAACAGATGGTGCTGAGTAGAACAAGTCTTAGGGTTGAGTACCCGCATTGTCAGTGACGCAGTGGCAGCATGATGACTTGCCAAAACAGCCTTGTCATTGTATCCGAGAGCGATAGGATCATCACTGGCAGCCACCAGAAATGCATTCGTAAGCGCAAGGTGATCACGTCATGGCACACTGCTGCTAGAGCCACTGCGAATATTTCCAACTAGTTCAGCCTTAGAGCACCGTCCCCGAGAGCAAGCATCAAGTATCTACACACGCCATGAGCAAAGTTGGAAAATGCTGGCTAAATCATGGATGTTGCTCGAAACGAGGCAGTGTACAGAAAACATCAGGGTTAATATAACATAGCCGCATCTGATGGCATTTCTTCATTGCTTGATCCCTTCTTTAACCACCGAATTTACTAGATCCCCGGGCGGCAAAATTAAGCAAACAGTTTTGGTTGAGTTCCCAACTTACACAGCATGGAAGCAATGGTATGGATTCGGCTGGTACCGTGCTACCATTTGCACATTGTTTACAGGAAAATGATCAATGTACACTAACACCTAAACAGGAATTAGATCGTCACTCACACAATTGGACATCAACGAATCGAGAAAAGAGCCTTAAGAATACTCACTGCGCAGACGAATGCTGGAAATTTGTACATATCTATCGGGAAATTATCAAAGATGTAGAGGCTCCTGAAGATCTTCTCTACCATCTGCTATACAACTCCCCATTAACAAGTAGTACACTCACTAAAAGATGAACTGCATTACAATCCGCATATCAACCTTTCTACAACAGATTTGAAAAGACAATGCATATCAAATCTGTTGTAGAAAGGTTGATATGCGGATTGATGTACCTTCGGTTAGCCGAGAGTTTGATTAGACTAGTGCCACAGCCCCGATCGAGCTTAGAATTCCTTTGCGAGAGCACATTTGTTTTTCCTATGCGCTGCGTTGTGAAAAGCCTTCCGAGTTGCCTAATCTGATTTTGCGTCTGGATTCAGTACTTTTGGGGTATCGAGAAATATGCGCTTGATTTTGGCTGTGAATTGTTCATGTTTTTGGTAACGAATGAAGGTGTACATGTTTGTCCGTGAGCAGGGTCTGTGCCAACCATCGTGGTTTCCACCGTTGCGGTATCCATAGAGCTTTGAATTCAAACTCACCATGCAACTTTTTTGGACAGGCCCAAGGGTCTGCTATCCTCCCCGACAACTACAAGAATATTCTTGTGGCGAGGGGACGTTACTGGCGAGAGCTGCAGGAATTATGCGCCTTTGAGCTTCTCGCTTCCAAGCGTCTTGCAACTTACAAGGCAGCCAGAGCGGAAGTGATTCACAATATGATGAAGGTGCTTGTTGAAGACGGTAACCAGGGCAGACCTATTAACCTCAAAAGATGGCCGATAATATGACCCGGATGCACCTCAACAAGAGGTATGTATTACGAATGGACTTCTCCCTCGCACTCTGTACAGTACAAATCCCCACTGTATCGTAATCTCAATGTCCTAACTTATGTAGCATTTACAAGACTGATCGATGAACAAAATTATAGTTGGGTGAGTGAACTGAAACATCCTCATTTGATCATTTTCTGCTTCTCAACTCTCTCCTCTGTGATTGCAAAGAGATGCAATGGAATGTGGGCAGGCACTTTGGAGATAAGGTCGAGGACAAGAAAAAGAGAAAGAAGATTTTGAGCGCATGCTTGCTCGCACCTCTGACCTGCTTGGTGGCTTCACCATCAGTGACTTTGAGCCGTACCTCGCCTTCGTCACCAAATTGCAAGGTTTTCAGAAGAAGCTCGAGGAACACCGGGATTTCATCTTCGCCATCGCAGGCAGGATGCTTGAAATTGAGAAGCACAGACAAATGGCGAAAGAGAGAAGAGGTGATGAAGGTTATGTGGCAGACTTCGTGGATGTGCTCTTGCAAACGCGACTAAAAGATGGCAAATTATGTTCTTCCTGATAAGAACATCACCCTAATTTTAATGGTGAGCTTCGAACTTCTTTCACATCCCAACGATGTCACTCCATTTGAGACGTGGTCGGTAGGGCTCAACTCCCTTGGAAGCTGGGGTGCGATTCTTTCGAAGCTCAAAGTTGGAAGCTCAATTGCTAAACAGCCCTTGTACTGATCGGTTAAAGTCTGTGCTCTTGGATCCTTACCACCCTACTGAAGATTACAAAACTTTGGGCGAACTATCGTTTCTGGGGTCGTCTTCCGACATCCTTGGATCAACGTTTGGCAGCTGGTCTTGAGGGTACAACCACTACCAGAGGGAGAGTCGTTCTTCACTGCCAGAATTAGAAAAAAGCGAGGTCTGGCGACATGTATTTCACTGGGCTGGAGACGAGGAGAGATCCGGCGCGAGCAGGCTTAGGAGAGTGAAGGGCGTCACTACGGACAAGAAGTGGGGCCCGGAAATTGGAACTCAGTTTGATCTTGCATTCTCAGTGCAAAGCTTATGTGGACGGTGACATTGTTGACATGGACGCTGACTTGGACGACACAAAGGATGACGTGGAGGAGGGTGAATGTTTACTTCGGTAACTGGGGAGTCTCTTGGATGTCGTCGGATCCTGTACGTAACGTCACTGGAGCCCTTCGATGTGTTGTTTGTGATTGGCTGGTTGTGGCGATGTGAAATACTTCCAGGACGTCGAATGTGGTCCTTGGAATTGAGGTCTCGAGTCCTCTGATCACGTGGGATTATCGTGGCCGTCCCTTCCAGTGTTGTTTTCGTCCGGTAGATGTCCTACACGTGTGAGTCATTGCAATTTAGGTTTTTAGCGTAATTCACATTCCAGAATTAGGGGAAAAATGGAATTCGAAACATTCATTGGATGTATGGAATTTGTGGACAGTGTAAATGCTCATATTTTATTTTTTCAAGAGTGACTCTTCAGTATATGAATTGAATGGGTGGGTGTTCCTATGAATTCCGATAATGCTAAAACATGATTTAATGCAACCACATTCCATTATATTGGAATACAATAAATCTCTGTATGCAATGTACTGTACGACGTTTGCTTCGGAGTCGCTCCGAGGAATGCAATCTTGTGAGCAGCGAGCAGGGTACTGTTCATCGGGCAGTTTTTGATTTTTTTTGAAAATTTTCGTTTTTTTCTGGAAAAAATAATAAGAGCGCATATTACCGCAGAATCTTAAAAGAATCTAAAGGGAATCTTTGGGATTCAATGGCCGTTTCGGCTGGTCCCGGGATCGTTAATACCGGATTTTTTTAATTTGAAGACATGTATAGATATACGTATCCGGTAAATTATATACTTTATAGATAGGATGGAAAAATGTACAAAATTTAACTGCCTATACATCGGGTATACTTAACAAAGTATATTGAAACTCGAATAATACAATCCAGTATAAGTACAAATAAAACTGGATGTACATACGAAGAAGCTAACTAACTAGAGTCAAGGTAAAATCTAGAAGTAATCAGGGCTGCGCCAAACTTGGCTATCTGTTACCCGCCCAAGGCTCGGGTTCCATGAACAAACAGGGAACAGCTAGGAAAATACCATCCTGACGAACTGGGAGTTAAGGCAGACAAGGAGAAGCAGCACCGTGGCGAACAAGGAGTTGGAACACATAGTCGCCACCAGGAATAGCAAGGCAGCATTAGTATAAAGAGTCGAGGTAGTACAGTTGTAGGGATCTCTAGACATTCCACGGCTTCCAAGCTCTTCACAAGCAGACTGTTGCTTGTGACTATGGACATTAGGTCATTTTGCTAGACGATCGAGTCCTCTAATTTCCTTACTCAGGGTTTTTGTACTTGTAGTCTCTGAACTACGCCTTGGAATAATAAACCTATCAGTCCCGACCTGAAGCATTCTAAAACGTGTCCCAAGGAAACCCCACTCCTTGCCTCTGTTTGCTGCCTATGCTCTCTCACTCTCCCTCTCACCTCGCTGCTTGTTGCTTTGAAAGTCTTTCTTGTCTTTGCCCACCTCAAGCCCTCCTTGGTTCCTTAGTCGACAGAGAAGTCTCGGTTGGCGGGTAACTTCCTACTCTAGGGAAACCTAACCGTTACTCCCCTTGGCTTCCAGTAGAATCAGAGAGTTGCCCTTGAACTGAACTCTCTTCTTCCTTTCTCGGGTATTAGACTTAATATTACTTCTAGCGACATATAACTCCTTGGTTGCTTCACAGTACTCTGCTCTGCCTTTCTGGACTTGGTCTCATCTAATTCCATCCCTGACCCAGACTAACATTTTGGCGACCATGCTGGGGATGGAAAATTGAGATCAGTAAAAAATACCTTCCTAGACCAGGGACACCAAGCCCTAGGCCGCCACCATGCCTCCACGAAAACTACCCCTTGACAGAATCAATGACGCCGAAGAAAATAACCAGCAGGACGACCCTGATCCTACTAAGGAAATGTTACAATTTTTAAAAGACCAGATGACAGCCTTGGCTGCCAAAAACGAAGCCACAAACGCCAAGCTGGAGCTTTTGAGCCTCCATTACCAAAACCTCCATGGAACTGCTACCAATGAGGCAGCAAATGCTACACCGCATGACCTGGGAGCACCCCTGGACCCTCTTCGCTCAACTACTCTTCCTAGAGAGAACCGCACTGCTATGACCTCCCAGAGCGGTGGTGACCAAGAGCGGGTTACCAAATTTCCGAAAATACCCTACCCAGTTTTTGACGAATTGGGAGATCCTGACTGGCACATTCGCAGGTTTAAAGTAATTGCCCGCACAAATGGCATACTTAGCTCCGCGGATTTACAAAATATCTTCGGAACCACGCTCCAAGGAAACCACATCAACTGGTATATTGATTTTGAAACCGAGCACCCCCATGCCAACTGGGACGATATGGAGCGAAGTTTCCTACACAAATTTCGAAAATTGAAAACAAGCTCAGAGATACTTAGAGCCTTAGGCAATATCACTCAGGACAGGAACGAACCCGTGGACAAATTCTATGACAGATTCAAGCAACTGGCGGACAAGCTTAGTCAACGGCCTGAGGAGGATTATTTATGCGAATGGTTCAAAAAGGGCCTATTGCCATGGATTCAACAGGGCATTGTGATTCGTGGCGTTAAAACACTAAGCGACATACTCACAGCCGCCAATGACATAAGTCGGGAACTTGGAGCGCTAAATCGTACACAGTCTCCACTGTTACCCTTGCCCACCATGCGACCCGACAACCGCCAAGCACTCACGGTTTGTACCACTTGTGGCAAAATACATAGTGGTCGTTGCTGGTTCGCCCAAGGAAATTCACGACCAGATGAAAGACGCACACGACCCACAACGGCCTCCATGTATGCTGACGAAATTAGTGTGGATGCTTTCCAGCCAGGGAGGAATGATACCTGCTGGGAGTGTGGATCCCCCAACCACCGCCGAGGCCAGTGCCCACACTTAAGGCAACGGTGGAATCAGACCCAAGGACCCTCAGACATACAGCGACCCCCACCTGCAGCCATGGAAAACCAAAAACCACCAGTGCATAACCGCCGGGGCGGGGTTACTCTGACCGAGGTCCATAACGCCGAAACCAATGTGGCAACCATCAGTGCCGCAGCAGTCACTACACGGTCCAAGGCTACCGTGACTGATCATGTCGTGGAACACCGAAAACCCTTTGCACCGGACCACTGGGAACGGCTGCATGACATTCGCAGGGACTTACAGAAAGGGCTAGAAATGACCACGACAATCCCAGATCTCCAACACATCCTGGATGACACCAATGTTACCATAACTTTGTCCAAGCTATTGAAGATCAGTCCTGAATTACACAAATATCTGCAACAAGCCACTCTGCCGGAAACTAGATCAGATCCTGCGGTGGTGGAAGTAAATGCCACTACTTTGGACCCTGACGCCGCGGTAATTCACCTACAGTTGGGACACCATGAGCTTACTAATGTCTTGGTCGACGGAGGCTCTGGTGTGAATGTCATGAGTGAACATTTGCGAAAACATCTGGGGCTACCTCAACCAAAGACGGCTAAGTTTATCCTCCGAATGGCCAATGACGACCCTGTCACACCCTTGGGAATCTTGGCCACCGTAGCTATCACCACCCATGGGGTATCAACACCAGCTACGTTCGTCATTATCGACATGCCAAATAGCAGCAATTTCCCCATCATCCTGGGAAGACCATGGCTCCGTGATATGAACGCCGTACACGACTGGTCTCGAAACCACATCCGCATTCAACGCCAAGGAAAAACAGTGATCATCCCTGTCGATAGTTGTATCACACGAGCCAAGGCAGCCCAGATTCGACATAAGGCAGGAACGGATTGGGTAAAGGGACTCTCCCAAGATCAGGAGGCATTAGTCTTACACGCCAACCCTGAACTCATACCCGTGGCTGAAATTCACTTGGCCAGCCCGGTTACAGCTCCCGAAAAAGATGATTTACCGCCCAGATTTTCCAAGGAAATAGCCGGATCGGTCACCGTGAACGCCACACCAGCGTTTCGCGCCCTGGAAAATGAGGTAGTCAATGGATGGACCCACGGCGCCAAAGACAAAGTAGAATTGGTCAATCTTGGCACCATAGACGACCCCAAATTTATTAAAATAAATGCAGACGCCCCAGCCAAAATCAAGCAAGCTGCCATAGCTTTATTCAGGGAATACCATGACATATTTGCATGGAACCACGAAGATCTTAAGGGTATTCCAAGAACGCTGGCAGAACACACAATTGACCTTGTGCCAAATGCCACACCTGTCCAGCAAAGACGTTACAGAATGAACCCGAATTATGCAACTCGGGTCAAGGAAGAATTGGACAAGCTGCTCAAAGCTAAATTCATCTCTCCTGTCGATTCAGCGCCATGGCTCTCTCCCATGGTCATTATCCCAAAAAAGAATGGTGCACTACGAATCTGTGTGGATTTTCGAAAACTCAATGCAGCAACTAAAAAAGATCACTACCCCCTGCCCTACATGGAAGAGATTATAGACGAAGTAGCTGGACACGAGATGTACTCTTTCCTTGATTGCTTCTCAGGATACTACCAAGTAGCCATGGCTGAACAAGATAAAAACAAAACTGCTTTTTCGACAGAATGGGGACCGTACCAGTTCGAGCGCATGCCTTTTGGAGCAAAAAATGCACCCATGACCTTCCAAAGAGTCATGGAGTTAATATTCCGCCCATACTTGAAACGTTTTTTCCGTATTTACTTGGATGACGGCACAGTATATGGGCAAATGCAGGACCATGTCGATCATTTGCGACACATATTTGATGCCTGCAGAACCAACGGTGTTAGTCTAAATGCAGACAAATGTATGTTCCTCTTTTTCGCCGGAGTCATCTTGGGTTACATTGTTTGCAAATATGGCAAGCTTCCAGACCCAGCCAAGATCAAAGACATCTTGGACATGACACCACCCAAGGATCAAAAGGGCGTCCAACGACTCCTAGGTCTGTCACAGTTTAACCGTATCTATATCGAAAAACTTGCACACATCACTGCTCCTATCACCGCCTTGAACCACTCCAAGTATACATATCCCAGAGATTGGACACCAGCAGCTCAGACAGCCTTGGATAAAATCAAGGAAGCATACACCCATGCACCCATTTTGATCGCACCAGACTGGACCAAGCCATTCCATGTCCATACTGATGCTTCCAACATAGCCGTGGGAGTGATGCTGGCTCAAAACCTAAACGGCAAACATGATCAACCTGTCGCCTATGCAAGCAGATTGTTAAATCAGGCAGAAAGAAACTATTCTACAACCGAAAGAGAGGCCTTGGCTATGATCTATGCTGTGAAAAAATTCCGACATTATTTGTTAGGAAATAAATTCCGCTTCATGGTCGATCACCATAGCTTGTCATACCTTGTCAATCAACCCCTTGTAACAGGACGAGTAGCTCGCTGGATAATGATATTGTTAGAATACGATTTTGAGGTAGTATTCATACCTGGGAAGAGGCACATCGTGGCCGACTATTTGTCCCGAGATACCAATACCAAGGAAGAAGGAATTGACGACTCTTTCAATGAGTTATATATCCAGGCCGCCACCGTGGTTGTCCAGGACAACCAAGATTGGACCACCGACATTATCACATACCTAACCACCGGTGCCACCCCAATCAGTCTCACCGGCACCCGAAAAATCAGTTTTGTTAGGACTACCCTGCCTTATACTGTCGTCCATGGCCAACTGTATCGCCAAGGACCAGACCATGTCCTCCGACTCTGCGTACCCACAAAGGAAAAATCAACCATACTGGCTCTTCTCCATGACGGACCCGTTGGCGGGCACCAAGGTCCCGATACAACCATCAAAAAGATTTTGACCGCCAAATATTGGTGGCCAACACTCCACCGAGACGTTCATGCTTATATCAAAAACTGCCACGCATGCCAGATATCCACCACCAACTTTCAGTACCAAGGAAAAGTCCCGTTACAATCCACACCACCATTGGGACCCTTCCAAAGATGGGGACTGGATTTCGTGGGACCTATCCGCCCAGTCACCCGACAAGGGTATAAATATATTTTAGTCGCCACAGATTATACGACCAAATGGGTCGAAGCCAAACCCCTGCGCAGTAACACCGCGGTGGTCACAGCAAACTTCTTATACGACAATATCATCACCAGGTTTGGTTGCCCCTTGGAGATCGTGTCCGACCAAGGATCCCACTTTGTCAACTCTGTCATCGAGGACCTCATGGAGAAGCACATCATCAAGCACCGCACAAGTACCGTATACTACCCCCAGGGAAATGGCCAAGCCGAGTCTACTAACAAAACTATTGTGAACATGCTTCGGAGGTTCGTACATGCCAACCAAGGTGACTGGGATGACTGTCTCCCAGCTGCTCTATGGGCTTATCGGGTAGCAACCAAAACCGCCACGCAACTCAGCCCCTTTGAGATGGTCTATGGCACCCAACCTTTGCTCCCAACCGAGTATATAGCCCCTACTTTTCAGTCCATGTCCCCAAGGGAATACTCTCCACATAAAGTCCTAGCAGCCCGTATCCAAGACATTCATCACTTAGAAGAGATCAGGGCCTTGGCAATCAAAAACATCTCGGATAAACAGGCTCTCAGCGCCAAGTACTTTCAGGCGTCACAACCGGCTAGGATTTTTCAGAAGGGGGATCAAGTGCTCTGGTGCCCTCGTGATCCTAAAATCAAGAGACCCAAGTTTGAATCCCTTTGGCACGGCCCATATCGTGTTCAATTGGCATTACCCAACAATACTGTTCTCTTGGTCGACAATGAATACTATGACAAACATGCTACTATTGTCAACGCAAATAAACTTAAACATTATCATACCACAGCAACCAATATAACACCCAAGCTCAGCCTTGGCGAAATCTACGCCAAACTCACAACCGACGCACAAGCCATGGCAGAATCGACCAAGGATACCACGGACGTCCAAGACCCTTCCCACTCACATGAAGGTCCAGCACAGGTCCATGTAAGCCACATCCGGGTAGACATGAGCGGCAGTCCGGGTATATCTGGCAGATATCCGTCTGATACTGAAAACCCACCACGCGATACCCCTGTTCAGAACCGCAACTGTAGATATTGCTGCCCGGGTATCTATTCCGGGCAGGAAGCTTGTCCCATGACAACTCGAAGCCAACAACAAGATAACTACCCAAACGGTTTTGGCAAGCCTAGAGCACTCAATAGACCTAGACCCCCGACTCCCCCAAGTATACTCACTACTAGTGACCCAAACTTACGAAGTCACAACCATCCTGGCCATCACCTCGGCCGCCAAGGATTCTCTACACACGTCCCACCCAGCCAAGGCTACGCATCCCTTGCAGTAGCTTATACTCATGGACAACTAGCTCGCCATGAACCCGGGCGTCCAAATCACCTTGAGCATTCCCGACTAGATAGGACCCCGCCGCCATCATCCGCGGACAGCCCGTCAGAGCGCGCCTCCCTTGTCTCCATCTGCGCCCAAACATCAAAATCAGCCATGGAAGACATAGGCAGCTCTTTTCCACTACACTCAGGGCAGCTCCCTCCTCCTTCCACTACTACTTCTCTCCAACGTCTGGACACTCTGCGCGCTAGGTCCAGTTTACTCTGTAGTCCAGTTTTTTCCTTCTTTTCCATACCTCGCAGCGCTCTCTTAGCATTTCTCCACACCATGGCTACCAAAACCTCCATGGGCCCGATCTACAGTCCTAGGATGGTGCGTGAATGGAAGAGGAAACCAGATGGGGCGTGGTTGACAAAAACTCACCTCATCCAGTACTGGACGCGTTTGGACGGCAAGGTCAATGTCGCGCAGTGCATGGAATTCTTGGCTTCCATGAAGACACGCAGTGAGGAGGAAGAGTTTCCAGCAGGAGTTGTCGAAGGAGTGTTGGTGCGGTATTCTCCCCGATACCTCCATGCCTTTTTTGGCTGGGATGGCACCGGAATCACCGAATGGACGCCAACCTGCAGCACACCCCAGCCCGATGTTTCAGGACCCATCAGCGGCATCGCCCCCGAAGCCGATGGAAGGTATGATGTATTTGCCCTTGGCCCCGCCATGAACGAACCTTGGTTTGCTAGGATGCGAGGGGTGCTTAGTCAGATTTTCTTCAAGAATAATTGTAATCGCATTCAGCCCGCACAGCTGAGTCTCCTGCTCTTAGCCGACAAGGGGGAGAAAATCAATTGGGGTCTGATTGTCGATGAACATTTCCGAGTTCAGCTCCGCGGGTACCGAAGGGATGAGACGTACTCCAGCCCGATAGGTCCGTTCCTCACTGCCTATATCACCAGATTCTTGGCTTACTACCGCACCAACAACCAGCCACCCAGGATCGGCACTTTCTTAGATTTACAGAGAGAAATGGCCATGGCTGCCAAGAGAGACCCCGCGGCTCCATCCACCAGCAAGCGACCTCGACCATCAGAGCCTGCAACAACCGAGGGGGAAAGCATGAAGACAGAATTTGGACCACAAGCCAGGGAATTCCAAGGACGAAGCAAGGAACTGGTTACCTGTGTGGAACGCCTCCTCCAGTTTGTCCATACCGTGGAGCAGGAGCGGACGACCATGGCAGCGCAGCAGGGTGAAATCGAAGAACGCCATAAGCGAAAGACCATACAAGCTATCCAAGTAGCCCAAGCCCAAGCTAAGCAGACTATCACAGAGGCCCGGGAGGAATGTCGGTCCCAGCTCTCGGAAGCAAACCAGACTATCGGGAACTTCCGAAACCAGGTGGCCACGTTGGAGCTCGAACTAGCAGCTGCCCGAGAACAGGTTGACGCCATGGAAAAGGCCAAACAGTTGGCTGAACAACACGCATCCCGGTTGGAGCAACAGGCTACTGAGGCCCTAGCACGGTGCAAAATCCTCAGCGAAGCTTCAGCACCAGGAGCAGGGACATTATCCATGGAACCAAGGTATTCCGAGGAGCTGACCCAGTTACAACAGCTACGCACCGAAACAGAGAATGCCAAGACTAATTTTGAGGCCAACAAAGCCACCTGGGTACAGAATGCCGCCAAACTCATCGCCACGCATGCTCATCGCATGTTATGGGAGAAGCCCCCAGCCTCGGCAGTCCCGCCCCAAGATTTCCTGGATACCTGTATCGATGATGCCATGGTCGACTTGGACTTAGAACAATCCGAGCCCTCCTGGGACATGGACTTGGAAGTCACGGGTCTCGAGGTCACCACACCTATGGAGCAGCAGAACAACCCGCCTATGGAGCAGCAACACAACACACATAGGGCTCATGACATCCAAGACCATACCACACAAGGGCAGGAGATATACGCACCTGTCGCGGCTCTATTCCCCGATTTCCAGGAGCAACCCGATCGCGTGCACATCCCGGATGTTGCCACTGATACCGAGGACACACCTCAGGCCTCGCCTCGGCTGATGGCATTGGTTACAGCCTTACCTTCGCAGCCTACACCCGCCATCCAAGACCGCCCAGACCATGACAACCAACTGGTACTCGCTCAACCCAAGTCTTTCCGTGATCATAAAATAGCTTTACAAAAATTAGAAGAAGAGTATGACATGGAGGGAGAACACAGTGATGATAGTGATGCTGAGGAAGAATCCGCACAGGCCATAGCTGCAGTCAAGGAATATTTTGCTGCTCACCCAGATTTAGTTAGAAGATATTCTAACCCTGAAGCAGACAATATCCAATGCCCCGCCTGCAATAAGATATTGGGGAAAACAGTCTTTGATATCTACCAGCATGCCCGTACCTCCAGGACTAAACACAATTTGCTGCACCGAGGAGTCGCCGCCGCTATCGCCACCATCTATGACAACCAAGACCCGCCAAGACGCCACGCACAGGTCCCTCGCGAGGAAACCCGCCCCGACCGACGCCCTGCAGGACGAAGAACAAAACATTAGCCATGCAAACCAGGGACGGTTTGCACTCTACAAGGGGAGGCAAAATGTTACCCGCCCAAGGCTCGGGTTCCATGAACAAACAGGGAACAGCTAGGAAAATACCATCCTGACGAACTGGGAGTTAAGGCAGACAAGGAGAAGCAGCACCGTGGCGAACAAGGAGTTGGAACACATAGTCGCCACCAGGAATAGCAAGGCAGCATTAGTATAAAGAGTCGAGGTAGTACAGTTGTAGGGATCTCTAGACATTCCACGGCTTCCAAGCTCTTCACAAGCAGACTGTTGCTTGTGACTATGGACATTAGGTCATTTTGCTAGACGATCGAGTCCTCTAATTTCCTTACTCAGGGTTTTTGTACTTGTAGTCTCTGAACTACGCCTTGGAATAATAAACCTATCAGTCCCGACCTGAAGCATTCTAAAACGTGTCCCAAGGAAACCCCACTCCTTGCCTCTGTTTGCTGCCTATGCTCTCTCACTCTCCCTCTCACCTCGCTGCTTGTTGCTTTGAAAGTCTTTCTTGTCTTTGCCCACCTCAAGCCCTCCTTGGTTCCTTAGTCGACAGAGAAGTCTCGGTTGGCGGGTAACTTCCTACTCTAGGGAAACCTAACCGTTACTCCCCTTGGCTTCCAGTAGAATCAGAGAGTTGCCCTTGAACTGAACTCTCTTCTTCCTTTCTCGGGTATTAGACTTAATATTACTTCTAGCGACATATAACTCCTTGGTTGCTTCACAGTACTCTGCTCTGCCTTTCTGGACTTGGTCTCATCTAATTCCATCCCTGACCCAGACTAACACTATCATCGGTATCAGTGTCATTGAACATAATCGGGTAACCCTCATTATCTCCCCAGCCGTTGGACTCGGTCGAGGCTTCATCATTATCAGAGGAAGCTCCATCGTGAAAAAGGCGCTCCTCTGGTGCTGGAGAAGCCTCGTAGCTGTAGTCAATCTGGCCGCCAAAGTACTCCTCTAAACCGTCGGAGTCGTAGCCATCACCAGGACAATAGTCATCACCAGGGGCGCCATGAACATCCAACCCCCAGGGATCCTTGGGCTTCGAATCTCCATGGTTTGAGTGGGGAACCTCAACACAGATGTTGGTGTTCCCCACTTCAACCACCTGGATGGTGAGCTCATCGTCGCAGCCTCCAATGTCAATTCCTGCCTCCTTAAGATAGTACAGAGCTCCGACAGGCTTGCGGACTGGAGGTGCCTCTGGATCCACCGGAGTACCCTCCTCTCCGTTCTCCGGCATTGATAAAGGGGTCTTCAAAGGAGTGCGATCCGATGCAACGCCTGGGAGGAGTTCCGGAGCAATTCCGAGATCAGAGAGCCTTCTATGCCGAGCCCATGTGAGCACCATGGTGTAATGGAGAAGAGCACTCGGAAGTAGCCCTGTACCATCATAAAATGTCGGAAGTTTAGATCATAGAAAGCACTTAAACAAATAGCAAATAGTAAGAAGAAGCAACACAGTGTAACAAACAATCTCAGTAGAGTAGTCAAAGTAGTTCCATGTAGAAGAAACCGAAACCAATAAATCAGTAGAACAGTAAAAGCAGTAGAACAGTAAAACCAATAGTCACTAGTATAATCTAAAACATTAAAAACTACGAACACACTAACAAGTAAAACACAATGAGCACTAGTAGTATCAACTAAATCAACTAAAACATGATTGAATACCATCTAACTAAACTTAAAGCGTAGTTAAAAAAACATGCGGATAAGAACCGGATTAAAAAAAACCAATTAGATTAGTTAGCATCGAAGAATACAAAGATGCTAACAAACAGTAAGGTAGTTATGCAAGTACCTCGCGAGTATTGGGGAGTAAGGGGTTGATGAAGGGGTACGAGAAAACTGATCAGCTGCAAAACAGTATACGCTGGTCAGAAACCGTGTTATAGATGAGCATATCAGGAAGGGAACCGAAACCCAGAAGCGTATATCTGGAAAAGCCGAAATCAGAACCTTAAAACAAATCGAAGAAACTGACAGTTAACAACTATCCAAAAATGAGGAGCATGACCACTTGTACAGTAATCCGCGGCAAATGACGACAAAAGAGTTTGTCAAAACCCGAGACCGAAACCCAGAAGAAAATGAAAATAACAAAACCCGATACTGTGGGATCCGAGAAACTCAGAATAAACCGGAAGAGCCCCAGCCGGCGTAAGTATTCCATTTATTTTTCATTTTTTTTGGTTAATTAGGTAAAAACTGGCCAGACACTAGCAGCATTAGTAGTTAACGCAAATCGGATACTCCAGAAACGTTAAAACAGTTAACGTAGGAAGTGTTCCCGGAACCTGGATTCCGGAAACTCGGAAGATAAGATACGGAACGGGTGGACGATCCGAGTACTGACCGTTACTGTAACCGCGTCAAGGATCCGAAGCGACGCGGAAGTCATCATGACTCGGATAGGCGTTTACCCCGGTACGTTGGCGGCTGCAATTACGGGCCGCCACAGCGTTTATTATGCCTGGGGTATATAAGCGAGGGTGTTAGGGTTTGGAGTTCCTTTTTGCGAACTGGGAGTAGAGAGTGAAAGAGCGGTGAGGTGTCCTTGTCTTTTCCGATTCACCGGCAGTTGGATTGCCGGGTTTCTTGCTGTCGGATCGTAGAGGGAGAGAAGTGAGGAGTAGAGATGGCGCGCGTACAGTGTTGCGTCCTTAGCCCCGGAACTCCAGTAAAGGAATCGGATATGGAGGAACTGATCACCGACCTCACTCGGATGAGGTGTGAGGGATTGCTGGCACGGCCGTGGTTACTGAAGAGTGAGGTGATGGTGAGGGAGGTCCTGGAAGGTCCGGACAACCGGTGGGATAATACGGTCCGAGGCAAGCCCACGCTGTGGAATGCGGAACAGTGGGCGGAAGCTTACGGTTTCGAGCAGAAGGGACTCCTTTGGGCGACCCGGACGGACCAGTACGTGCAGGATAGGTTCCACGGGAAGATCCATAGGAACAATGGATACGAGATAGACGCCTGCAAGGATAGGAGGCAGAGGCAGGTCTTAGCTTTCCTCGTTCCGATCCTGTATCCGCAGAAACCGGCACAAGTTACCATTACGGTCGGGAATACCATCCTCGGAGCGTATACAGGAGAACGTCCGGTGAATTGGGCTGCACTCATGGCGGAAGTGGTGCAGAAGATGGTTCCGACGATCGGAAAGAAGCCGACCCCACTCTCCCCTTACCTCTTTCACCTTTACCATACGTATGACTTGCTGACCGATAAGGAGGACGAGACGTATACGCATGCGAAGAACTGCCTCAACTTCTCGGAGATTCCGCCCGGAATGGAACCCGATCCGCGAGGTGAGCCCTCGGATACAACGGACTCGGAAGATGAGGACGATACGAGGGAGGTTCCGAACCCTGGCGCTACTAGGGCTCAATCCAGGTCGAGATCGGAGCAGGCTCCGTCACGACACGCGGAGTCGTCTACGGCCCGGGGAGATCCGGAACGGAGAGAGGTCAGTTCCGATCGGGGATTTCCGGTGGACCTGTTTCGGGGGATTCGGGAGGAGACTCACCGGGCTCAAGCTTCTTATGATCGGATCGAAACCCTGTTCCGGAGGGTCTGTACAGCGCTGGGAGGGTGCTTACCGGAAGAGGTGATCCGAGAAGTGGAGTTGTTGAAGGATGCCCCAACTCTCCGGAGTGAGAAGAAGCGGCTGGAGCTTCAGTTGCAGGAGTTGACGAAGGAGCTGGCAGCCAAGAGTGACGAGATCCGTAAGTTCCACGCCGAGCAGGAGGAGACTTTGGGGGAGCTTCGGAAGTTGGTGGGAAGTTCGGGAGCGGTAATCAACAAGGCCCGGCTGTTCGACGAGAACGTAGTGCAGCCGGCTGATTTCGAGGACAAGCAGAAGATCATCAAGATCCTCTCCAAATGTGAGCACTCGATGAACATGATCCTGAAGAAGGTCCGGCAGCTGCTCAATCCGAGTACCGGAAGTCCCAGTCTCGTAGTCGCTGGCCGGGGTCTTCCGCTCCCCGGATCGCCCTCTCGTGCCGTGGTAGGAGAATCTCGCGGAGTGGGGTTCCGAACCCCGATAGGGAGTAACCTCCAAGCAGCAGAACAGATGACGGTCGAAGAGGCCGCCATGACAAATCGGACGATTGCGGAGGCGATCCGAGAAGTCCAAGCACAGGCGGCGTCACCCGGAACCAGTACAGTCCAGCAGAGCTGCGCGATCCCCAGAGGACAGGTGGAGGTGACCGGAACGACAGTCACCGAGAGGCGGATCGAGGAGAGGACGGTTTCGGAACAGGTGACTCGGACCGTGCCGCCGGATGTTCTTCCACGACTCGGAGATGAAGTGATCATTGCGAAATACCGAGGGGAGGTAGCGGGACCGGAATGGGGACGACCTATTTCACCACCCGGACGGACCCGAGTAACTCAGGAGGGGGGATTGACCCCTTCACCCACAGCCAAGACCGGAACGGTGACGCCTACTCCCACCGGAACGCCAGCAGCGGGTTCCCCTCCGAACACTGCCGGTGAGTTCCGGAGGTTGCGGAAAAGGAAGGAGCCGATTACGATTTCCGAGTCCGACTCAGAGACACATGGGAGCTCTCCGGTCAGGACCACCGGAACTGAAACTCAGACTCCGACGTCCGGAACCCCTCCCGCGCATATGATTCCGAAATCGCCCAATTCTCCCAAACCCCGGATCGTTACCCGGTTATCCTTGGAGGCTCAGGAGAGAGAGTCAAAGGCGGAACGGAGTGCTAGGCGCAAGGCGGCACGAGCAGCAGAGGCGGGCGGATCAGAGCCACGGGTGACCAGGTCGAAGGATCGCGAGCAGGAGAGCCACAAGAAGACAAAGAAGTGATAGATTCCTCTCACCGCCACTTGTCGTAACTTTCCGGATTTATAGGAACAGATTCCGGATCGGGAGATCCGTTCTTGTCGTAAAGTAGAATTCTAGGTAGGTAGTTAGGGATTAGGGTTTTGATTGAACTGCCGGCGCCGCCGCTTTTGTGGAAGCCCCTGCTTACTTAAACCAGGCAGGCGAGGTGATCCGGGTCTTCGTTTTGCATGTTTTCCCCCTATATTCCTTATCAGTAAAGTATTTGTGTTTTGTAAGTACTGTGCGTGATTTCCCGCTAAGTGTGAATGATCCGGGAAGGATATGAGAGTTCCGCTGTAGCTCGGATAGGAAGGTGATGGGAGTTGCGACGAGACCCAAACCGGAAAGGAAATGGGATTGAGCGGAAAGATTTAGAGGATTGTCGTAGGAGTGAGCCTCACTGTTCCGTCCCCAAATCAACCTCATACGGAATAGCCGTCGCTAGGGTCGAAGCGGATCAAGAACTACTTGGTCGGGCTCCCTGAACTTCTGAAGAGGTTCCGTGCATAGTGAGAGGGGGAGTCGGAACGTGGTACGGGTCGCCTAGGGATAATCGGATCCTGGTTCTCCCAGATCCGGATTGGTTTGTCGTTGTAGTCCCACGGATCGGAGAGGATCGTTTGTGTGACCTGCTGGCCAGAGTACTCTAGGACAGTTGTGAGACGGTGACTGATCCGCGACGTTGGGGTTTGTGGACGAAACACCTAATGAGAGAAGAATAGAGAAGGAGATAGTTCGGGAGTTACGTTCCGAAGACACTATCCGAGCAGTGGCAAGGCTCGGAACGATTAGCAGTAACTACTTGGTGAAACACTATTGAATCCCTGGACGATACTCGGAACCTAGTGACAGTACGGAAGTTTACGCTCAATAGGAGCACTATCCGGATGTTAGTTGCGTTTCCGTGTTCCGACACGTAAAAATCTGGCGCCGCTGCCGGGGATTCGATAAGCTGTGAACCAGGTGGATACTCGGAAGATAAGTGAGCGCAGATTTGAAGAAAAGTGGAGTCAGACCGTGAAGGCTTCATTTAGGTGGATATGCGGTAGGCGGAAGTCTTACGTGCAGATCTTGCCTTCCGAGGAATCGGAAGAAGAATTCCCAATCTCTTCCATGGTTGGGGCGCAACCGGAAGAGTTAGGGGGAAGAAGATCCACTCGGTTGCTACAGAAGAGGGGAAGAGTTTTGGTACACGATCTACCGGGGACGAATCTACTTCCCCGGATCCAGACTGCTGTAGAACGAGAAGGAGACGTAATCGTGGTATCGTTGGCCGGAACCTCCGCAGCCGGACCGGGTACAGCTCCAGATCCGGAAGAAGAAGAAGTCGTAGCTGACGAAGTCGAAGCCGACGCAGGAGTAGAAGAGGAGACCGAGGAAGAGGAAGAAGACGAGGAAGACAACCCAATGGCGCCCTCTACCCGACTGAAGTACAACAGATTCAAAGGAGACGGAAGTCAAGACGTGGACGAATGGCTCTGTGAGTTCGAGTCCATCGCTCTGGCCAATCAGGAAGATCCGGATGCGAAGAGAAGAATATTCCAAGGTCTTCTGAAGGGAGAAGCTCTCCAGTGGTACCAAGACGTTCCGGAACGTACACGTAACGACTGGACCAGTTTCGTGACCTTGTTCCGACGTACGTTCCGTGAGGCCGGAGGAGAGGCTCGCGCACTTGGAAAGCTGAGTCGGATGACGATGAGATCTTCCGAGTCAGTACGGAAGTACAGTCAGAGAGTAAAGGCGCTCATACAGAAACTCACTACAGCCATAGCTCCGAGTGTACAAGTGGAATGGTTTGTCGCCGGATTCCCAGAGGAGATGGGGTTTCAGATCCGACAAACCCGTCCCGCCACACTCCAGGAAGCCGTGGAAGCGGCTCAGAACTATGAGAACTCGGCCCAATCTCTACGGAAGTCTCTGAAGCATACCGAGAAGCGGGGCAAGAAGATCCGGAAGGAGAGAGAGCGCCGTCGGAGGCACGAGTCCTCCTCGGAAGATTCCGACTCTACCAGTAAGAGCGATTCCACTTCATCCAGTTCCGATCAGTCGGAAGAGGACTCCAGGGGAGCCTCGAAACGCCGAGGCGGCTCCAGTAGAGACACCCGGCCTAGACGGAACCGAGAGTTGATCAAGGTGAAGGTGGAGGATGACGATTCTCGGAAGGTCATGAAGGAGATGAAGGAGATCCGAGAATCGATTGCCGAACTCAACGTCCACCTTTCCGAGAATCGGAAACCTCGTAAGATGATTCCAACCAGCAGAGCTAATGTGTGGTGTGCTAACTGCGGAAAGCAAGGACATTATCCTCCGGAGTGTACTGAACCCCGCCAGAAACGTATCCACTACGTCCATCCGGAAGAAGAAGTGTACTTTGCCTATCCGGAAGAGGAAGAGTTTCAGATGGAGGAGTACCAACCTGTATATCAGGTTCAGACCACTTACGGACGAGGGAAGGCTCCGATCCAGATAGCCCGTCCTCCCGCCGGATACCGGATCCCACAGAACGTTCCGGGTAGGCCGATGTACCAGAAGCCGACCCACGGGTACTGCTTTAACTGTGGGAGCCCGGATCATTACGCACCTAACTGTCCGTTTGAGCGACAGGGGCAGGGAGCACCGCGGATCCTTCCGTGCCAAAATTGCGGAGAGTACGGCCATACGGCTCCTCAGTGTGCCAAACCGGCACAACCCCGCCCGACTTTCAAACAGGTGGAGGTTCCTCCGAGAGAGATGACTGGGCTAAACTACGGTCACTCGGGTGGGATAGAGAATCCGGACAAATGACGGTTCGTGACGGAACTACAGGAGGGCGCGGAAGTACCAGTACACAGAGTATCAACCCGTAGTTCCGCTAGAGAACGCGCCCAGGAACCGGAGCTTCCGAAATCCCGGAAGACCAGAAGGAGGGTGAGATCCAGAAGAGTGGATTCGGATTCGGGATCCGAACCCTCTACGGTAACCAGAGCTTTACCAGAAGAAAATGACCGTCCAAGAGCGGAAAATGGGGTGGAAGGAGGGAACCTTCCGGAAGATATCAGCGAGGAAGTTCGGAAAGAACTCACGGATCCCCCTGTCCGGAAGATCACCAAGCCTTCGGTCCGGTTTGATGACGTTCCGGTGATTATTCCTGCCAATCCCAGAGTGGACGAGTATGACATTCTTGGGGACATCAAATCCCTCAAGGCAAATGTCACGATTGGACAGTTGCTCCATGACAATGTGAATTACCAGAAGGTAATCCGAGAGGCATGGACGAAGCGGAGGCGCCGAGGGGTGAAACTTCCGTCTGTAGCTACTAACTTCTTACAGGTTGAGGATCACGGAGCCCCGGAACTGACGGTGCTAATAGAAGGATGTGCTATCCCGAAAGTTCCGGTAGATGGAGGATCCGGTGTGAACCTGATGTTGGAGGATACGGCCTTTGAACTCGGATACACCTCGTTCGAATCCACCGATCAGGTGTTACGAATGGCGGATCAATCTAGAGTTAAACCCGTGGGAAGGTTGTCCCAAGTTCCGACCACGATCGGAGAGGTAACCTACCTCTTGAATTACGTGATAATCCGAGTTAGTACGGGCCGTCCCTTTCCGATGTTGTTGGGAAGACCCTGGCTATACATGGCGCGAGTCCTCGTTGATTGGGGAGCCAAGGAGTTCGTGCTCGGAAAAACCAATCAGCGGATTCCGTGGAAGATGGATGGATATCTAGGGGAAACCAGTGGCTCGGATGGGTATACGTCTGATTGGTCCGACCCGGAAGAGGAGGATGACGAAGTATTTAGTTATTTCGTGAATCAGTTCTCGGAAGTTACCGAGGATGACTTCCGATTTCATAATCCGATCAGTGAGCAACCCCAACCATCATCGGAGCGCGTGAAATTCCCGGTACTGGAGGATCGCTCTCTCGGAGAGGGGAGTGTTCCACTCTCAGCCGAATGGTTCCGACAACAGGTCGAGGAGGGAAACCTGCCCGCCATGGGTCTCGATCCGGACACCCCTGTCCGGGTGTGGAGCGCATGGACGGATCAGGGAGAGGAACAGGAATCGGAACGAGTCAAGAACGTTGTGAAACCATCCGACTATGAGAAGGTGGAAGTAGCCCCCGGAAAGACATTTCTGCTAGGGCGAAGCATGAGCAAGGAGCAGAGAAAGGAGTATGTGGGTTTACTAAAGGAATATTTAGACGTATTCGCTTGGTCACCATCCGACCTCAAGGGAATACCTCCGGAACTCGGCCAACATCATATAGACTTGGTTGACGGATCAGTTCCGGTCAGACAACGCCAGTACAGGCTCAATCCGAAGTATTCTCTAATGGTGAAGGAAGAGATCGATAGCCTCCTGAAAGCCGGATTCATTTATCCAGTAAATAATTCCGAGTGGGTATCGCCCATAGTCGTCGTTCCGAAGAAAGTTGGCTCGGATGGGAAAGTCAAGATCCGAGTTTGTCAAGATTTTCGGAAACTGAATGCGGCCACAAAGAAGGATTACTTTCCGTTACCTTTTACGGACATTATCCTCGATCACGTGGCAGGGCAGGAGTGCTACAGCTTTCTTGATGGATTTTCCGGTTACAACCAGGTGTCGATCCGGGAAGAAGATCAGCTGAAGACGACCTTCACCACGGAATGGGGGACGTTCGCCTTCAACAGAATGCCCTTCGGACTGTGTAACGCTCCCGGAACATTCCAAAGGCTGATGGTGGATATTTTCCGAGATTTCTTGAGGCATTTTCTAGAAGTCTTCATCGATGACTTCGCGGTGTTCAGTAAGTGGAAGGAACATCTCGAGTACCTCCGAAGGACCTTCCAGAGGTGCAGGGAAACCGGACTGAAATTACACCCCGGAAAATGTTTTATGGGGATGATTTCCGGAATTCTTCTCGGACACATCGTAAGTCGGAACGGGTTGGAAGTCGATTCGGATAAGGTACGAGCTATCCTTATTCTAGTGTCTCCCACCAACGTCCGAGAGGTCCGAGGATTCCTAGGATGCGTCGGATACTACAGGAGGTTTATTATTGCGTATGCCAAATTGGCAGCCCCATTAACGGAACTGTTGAAGAAGGAAGAAGAGTTTTTGTGGACGGAACGGAGACAGCAGGCGTTCGAGGAACTGAAGAAGGCCCTAACCACCGCTCCGATCCTATCAGCACCGGATTGGACGAAGGAATTCCATGTGACAATCGACGCTTCCGGGTGGTGCCTAGGGGCGATTCTGTGGCAGCAAGGGGAGGATCGGAAGGAGCATCCGATCTATTATGCTAGCAGGCAGATGAGCCTTGCGGAACGGAAATATACTACCACTGAACGGGAAGCCTTGGCGGTAGTATACGCCTGCAAGAAGTTCCGACACTACCTTCTCGGATACAAGATCGTGTTCCATACGGATCATGACTCCCTGAAGTATTTGGTGAACAAACCGGATCTCTCAGGGCGTATTGCACGATGGATCTTGCTGCTCCAGGAATTCAACTACGAGGTAGTAGTGAAACCGGGTAAGGCCAATGCCAACGCTGACTACCTGTCAAGGATGCGAGGCCCGGAAGCAGTTTCGGATATCACCGCCATGTTTCCGGATGAGTTTCCGGAAGAGGCGGAGGTATTTCACATTTCCGGAACGGAGGAATCCGATTATTCGGAAATTATCCAGTATTTAACACAACGAAGGTACCCGGAGGGATTCACGCGGGAGGAGAAGATGGTATTTCAGAATACAGTAGCTCCTTTCACACTGATCCGAGGAGTACTTTTCCGGATGGGACCGGATGATGTATTACGGAGGTGCCTCGAGGAATCCGAAAGAAGGCAGGTCATGAGGGCCTTACACGCCGGACCCTCGGGCGGCCATTTCGCCTCGGAGACAACCATCAAGCGGATCCGATCAGCCGGATATTGGTGGCCTTACCTCTCCCGGGACGTGAAGGAATTCGTAGGGCAGTGGGACCAGTGTCAAAGAACCGGGGCACCTTCGTTCCGAAACCACTGGCCCCTCACTCCCATTATCCCCTTGGCTCCGTTTGAAAAATGGGGGATAGACTTTATCGGACCGATCAATCCGGTCACAGCCCGGAAGAGGAGATACATTATCCTGGCTACGGATTATGCGACCAGATGGGTAGAGGCAAGAGCAACGGTGAAGAATGACGCCGCAGCCGCAGCCACATTTCTCTTTGAAGAAATAATGATGAGATTTGGACATCCGTTAGAACTGGTGAGTGACCGGGGAAAACATTTCCTAAACGATGTCATCATCAATATCACGGAACGGTATCTCATCAAGCACCGGAAGACGACCCCTTATAATCCGAAAGCGAATGGGCTGACGGAACGAGCCAATGGCATCGTCGGAAAGATTCTGAACAAGATGGTCTCGGCTCATAAGACGGATTGGGATCGGAAGCTCCCTTCAGCTGTACACGCCTACAATACCAGTGAGAAGAAAACCATGGGTAAGAGTCCGTTCTTCCTAGTCTTTGGACAATCCGCAGTTCACGGAGTGGAACTGGAGGTAGAAACCTTACGGGTTATGGCTGCCCGTCACGGGACGAGAGTCGAGGATCCGGGGTACCGGATCGTGGCATTACAGGATCTGGAAGAAGTCAGGAGAGGCGCTCTACAGCAAGCCGTAGATGTCCAGGCAAAACGTAAGGAGACCTACGACAAAAGAATCCCTAAGGACAATAAGGTGATAGAAGGAGGCTTGGTGCTCTTATACGATAATCGGCACCAAAAGTTTCCGGGTAAGTTACATACGAGATGGATGGGACCTTACCGGGTTACGCGGATCTTTGAGAACGGATCATTACAACTGGCGGACCTCCAGGGAAATAGCTTCGAAACCCGGGTGAACGGATCCCGAGTGAAGAATTACAACCCTGAGGAGTTCACAGACACCGAAGGAAGCGAAAGCCCGGAAGGGGAGGAAGAAGAATAGTGTTCGCGGGGACTCTCACATTTGAAAATGGGGTAATGTGGGATCCGAGAAACTCAGAATAAACCGGAAGAGCCCCAGCCGGCGTAAGTATTCCATTTATTTTTCATTTTTTTTGGTTAATTAGGTAAAAACTGGCCAGACACTAGCAGCATTAGTAGTTAACGCAAATCGGATACTCCAGAAACGTTAAAACAGTTAACGTAGGAAGTGTTCCCGGAACCTGGATTCCGGAAACTCGGAAGATAAGATACGGAACGGGTGGACGATCCGAGTACTGACCGTTACTGTAACCGCGTCAAGGATCCGAAGCGACGCGGAAGTCATCATGACTCGGATAGGCGTTTACCCCGGTACGTTGGCGGCTGCAATTACGGGCCGCCACAGCGTTTATTATGCCTGGGGTATATAAGCGAGGGTGTTAGGGTTTGGAGTTCCTTTTTGCGAACTGGGAGTAGAGAGTGAAAGAGCGGTGAGGTGTCCTTGTCTTTTCCGATTCACCGGCAGTTGGATTGCCGGGTTTCTTGCTGTCGGATCGTAGAGGGAGAGAAGTGAGGAGTAGAGATGGCGCGCGTACAGTGTTGCGTCCTTAGCCCCGGAACTCCAGTAAAGGAATCGGATATGGAGGAACTGATCACCGACCTCACTCGGATGAGGTGTGAGGGATTGCTGGCACGGCCGTGGTTACTGAAGAGTGAGGTGATGGTGAGGGAGGTCCTGGAAGGTCCGGACAACCGGTGGGATAATACGGTCCGAGGCAAGCCCACGCTGTGGAATGCGGAACAGTGGGCGGAAGCTTACGGTTTCGAGCAGAAGGGACTCCTTTGGGCGACCCGGACGGACCAGTACGTGCAGGATAGGTTCCACGGGAAGATCCATAGGAACAATGGATACGAGATAGACGCCTGCAAGGATAGGAGGCAGAGGCAGGTCTTAGCTTTCCTCGTTCCGATCCTGTATCCGCAGAAACCGGCACAAGTTACCATTACGGTCGGGAATACCATCCTCGGAGCGTATACAGGAGAACGTCCGGTGAATTGGGCTGCACTCATGGCGGAAGTGGTGCAGAAGATGGTTCCGACGATCGGAAAGAAGCCGACCCCACTCTCCCCTTACCTCTTTCACCTTTACCATACGTATGACTTGCTGACCGATAAGGAGGACGAGACGTATACGCATGCGAAGAACTGCCTCAACTTCTCGGAGATTCCGCCCGGAATGGAACCCGATCCGCGAGGTGAGCCCTCGGATACAACGGACTCGGAAGATGAGGACGATACGAGGGAGGTTCCGAACCCTGGCGCTACTAGGGCTCAATCCAGGTCGAGATCGGAGCAGGCTCCGTCACGACACGCGGAGTCGTCTACGGCCCGGGGAGATCCGGAACGGAGAGAGGTCAGTTCCGATCGGGGATTTCCGGTGGACCTGTTTCGGGGGATTCGGGAGGAGACTCACCGGGCTCAAGCTTCTTATGATCGGATCGAAACCCTGTTCCGGAGGGTCTGTACAGCGCTGGGAGGGTGCTTACCGGAAGAGGTGATCCGAGAAGTGGAGTTGTTGAAGGATGCCCCAACTCTCCGGAGTGAGAAGAAGCGGCTGGAGCTTCAGTTGCAGGAGTTGACGAAGGAGCTGGCAGCCAAGAGTGACGAGATCCGTAAGTTCCACGCCGAGCAGGAGGAGACTTTGGGGGAGCTTCGGAAGTTGGTGGGAAGTTCGGGAGCGGTAATCAACAAGGCCCGGCTGTTCGACGAGAACGTAGTGCAGCCGGCTGATTTCGAGGACAAGCAGAAGATCATCAAGATCCTCTCCAAATGTGAGCACTCGATGAACATGATCCTGAAGAAGGTCCGGCAGCTGCTCAATCCGAGTACCGGAAGTCCCAGTCTCGTAGTCGCTGGCCGGGGTCTTCCGCTCCCCGGATCGCCCTCTCGTGCCGTGGTAGGAGAATCTCGCGGAGTGGGGTTCCGAACCCCGATAGGGAGTAACCTCCAAGCAGCAGAACAGATGACGGTCGAAGAGGCCGCCATGACAAATCGGACGATTGCGGAGGCGATCCGAGAAGTCCAAGCACAGGCGGCGTCACCCGGAACCAGTACAGTCCAGCAGAGCTGCGCGATCCCCAGAGGACAGGTGGAGGTGACCGGAACGACAGTCACCGAGAGGCGGATCGAGGAGAGGACGGTTTCGGAACAGGTGACTCGGACCGTGCCGCCGGATGTTCTTCCACGACTCGGAGATGAAGTGATCATTGCGAAATACCGAGGGGAGGTAGCGGGACCGGAATGGGGACGACCTATTTCACCACCCGGACGGACCCGAGTAACTCAGGAGGGGGGATTGACCCCTTCACCCACAGCCAAGACCGGAACGGTGACGCCTACTCCCACCGGAACGCCAGCAGCGGGTTCCCCTCCGAACACTGCCGGTGAGTTCCGGAGGTTGCGGAAAAGGAAGGAGCCGATTACGATTTCCGAGTCCGACTCAGAGACACATGGGAGCTCTCCGGTCAGGACCACCGGAACTGAAACTCAGACTCCGACGTCCGGAACCCCTCCCGCGCATATGATTCCGAAATCGCCCAATTCTCCCAAACCCCGGATCGTTACCCGGTTATCCTTGGAGGCTCAGGAGAGAGAGTCAAAGGCGGAACGGAGTGCTAGGCGCAAGGCGGCACGAGCAGCAGAGGCGGGCGGATCAGAGCCACGGGTGACCAGGTCGAAGGATCGCGAGCAGGAGAGCCACAAGAAGACAAAGAAGTGATAGATTCCTCTCACCGCCACTTGTCGTAACTTTCCGGATTTATAGGAACAGATTCCGGATCGGGAGATCCGTTCTTGTCGTAAAGTAGAATTCTAGGTAGGTAGTTAGGGATTAGGGTTTTGATTGAACTGCCGGCGCCGCCGCTTTTGTGGAAGCCCCTGCTTACTTAAACCAGGCAGGCGAGGTGATCCGGGTCTTCGTTTTGCATGTTTTCCCCCTATATTCCTTATCAGTAAAGTATTTGTGTTTTGTAAGTACTGTGCGTGATTTCCCGCTAAGTGTGAATGATCCGGGAAGGATATGAGAGTTCCGCTGTAGCTCGGATAGGAAGGTGATGGGAGTTGCGACGAGACCCAAACCGGAAAGGAAATGGGATTGAGCGGAAAGATTTAGAGGATTGTCGTAGGAGTGAGCCTCACTGTTCCGTCCCCAAATCAACCTCATACGGAATAGCCGTCGCTAGGGTCGAAGCGGATCAAGAACTACTTGGTCGGGCTCCCTGAACTTCTGAAGAGGTTCCGTGCATAGTGAGAGGGGGAGTCGGAACGTGGTACGGGTCGCCTAGGGATAATCGGATCCTGGTTCTCCCAGATCCGGATTGGTTTGTCGTTGTAGTCCCACGGATCGGAGAGGATCGTTTGTGTGACCTGCTGGCCAGAGTACTCTAGGACAGTTGTGAGACGGTGACTGATCCGCGACGTTGGGGTTTGTGGACGAAACACCTAATGAGAGAAGAATAGAGAAGGAGATAGTTCGGGAGTTACGTTCCGAAGACACTATCCGAGCAGTGGCAAGGCTCGGAACGATTAGCAGTAACTACTTGGTGAAACACTATTGAATCCCTGGACGATACTCGGAACCTAGTGACAGTACGGAAGTTTACGCTCAATAGGAGCACTATCCGGATGTTAGTTGCGTTTCCGTGTTCCGACACGTAAAAATCTGGCGCCGCTGCCGGGGATTCGATAAGCTGTGAACCAGGTGGATACTCGGAAGATAAGTGAGCGCAGATTTGAAGAAAAGTGGAGTCAGACCGTGAAGGCTTCATTTAGGTGGATATGCGGTAGGCGGAAGTCTTACGTGCAGATCTTGCCTTCCGAGGAATCGGAAGAAGAATTCCCAATCTCTTCCATGGTTGGGGCGCAACCGGAAGAGTTAGGGGGAAGAAGATCCACTCGGTTGCTACAGAAGAGGGGAAGAGTTTTGGTACACGATCTACCGGGGACGAATCTACTTCCCCGGATCCAGACTGCTGTAGAACGAGAAGGAGACGTAATCGTGGTATCGTTGGCCGGAACCTCCGCAGCCGGACCGGGTACAGCTCCAGATCCGGAAGAAGAAGAAGTCGTAGCTGACGAAGTCGAAGCCGACGCAGGAGTAGAAGAGGAGACCGAGGAAGAGGAAGAAGACGAGGAAGACAACCCAATGGCGCCCTCTACCCGACTGAAGTACAACAGATTCAAAGGAGACGGAAGTCAAGACGTGGACGAATGGCTCTGTGAGTTCGAGTCCATCGCTCTGGCCAATCAGGAAGATCCGGATGCGAAGAGAAGAATATTCCAAGGTCTTCTGAAGGGAGAAGCTCTCCAGTGGTACCAAGACGTTCCGGAACGTACACGTAACGACTGGACCAGTTTCGTGACCTTGTTCCGACGTACGTTCCGTGAGGCCGGAGGAGAGGCTCGCGCACTTGGAAAGCTGAGTCGGATGACGATGAGATCTTCCGAGTCAGTACGGAAGTACAGTCAGAGAGTAAAGGCGCTCATACAGAAACTCACTACAGCCATAGCTCCGAGTGTACAAGTGGAATGGTTTGTCGCCGGATTCCCAGAGGAGATGGGGTTTCAGATCCGACAAACCCGTCCCGCCACACTCCAGGAAGCCGTGGAAGCGGCTCAGAACTATGAGAACTCGGCCCAATCTCTACGGAAGTCTCTGAAGCATACCGAGAAGCGGGGCAAGAAGATCCGGAAGGAGAGAGAGCGCCGTCGGAGGCACGAGTCCTCCTCGGAAGATTCCGACTCTACCAGTAAGAGCGATTCCACTTCATCCAGTTCCGATCAGTCGGAAGAGGACTCCAGGGGAGCCTCGAAACGCCGAGGCGGCTCCAGTAGAGACACCCGGCCTAGACGGAACCGAGAGTTGATCAAGGTGAAGGTGGAGGATGACGATTCTCGGAAGGTCATGAAGGAGATGAAGGAGATCCGAGAATCGATTGCCGAACTCAACGTCCACCTTTCCGAGAATCGGAAACCTCGTAAGATGATTCCAACCAGCAGAGCTAATGTGTGGTGTGCTAACTGCGGAAAGCAAGGACATTATCCTCCGGAGTGTACTGAACCCCGCCAGAAACGTATCCACTACGTCCATCCGGAAGAAGAAGTGTACTTTGCCTATCCGGAAGAGGAAGAGTTTCAGATGGAGGAGTACCAACCTGTATATCAGGTTCAGACCACTTACGGACGAGGGAAGGCTCCGATCCAGATAGCCCGTCCTCCCGCCGGATACCGGATCCCACAGAACGTTCCGGGTAGGCCGATGTACCAGAAGCCGACCCACGGGTACTGCTTTAACTGTGGGAGCCCGGATCATTACGCACCTAACTGTCCGTTTGAGCGACAGGGGCAGGGAGCACCGCGGATCCTTCCGTGCCAAAATTGCGGAGAGTACGGCCATACGGCTCCTCAGTGTGCCAAACCGGCACAACCCCGCCCGACTTTCAAACAGGTGGAGGTTCCTCCGAGAGAGATGACTGGGCTAAACTACGGTCACTCGGGTGGGATAGAGAATCCGGACAAATGACGGTTCGTGACGGAACTACAGGAGGGCGCGGAAGTACCAGTACACAGAGTATCAACCCGTAGTTCCGCTAGAGAACGCGCCCAGGAACCGGAGCTTCCGAAATCCCGGAAGACCAGAAGGAGGGTGAGATCCAGAAGAGTGGATTCGGATTCGGGATCCGAACCCTCTACGGTAACCAGAGCTTTACCAGAAGAAAATGACCGTCCAAGAGCGGAAAATGGGGTGGAAGGAGGGAACCTTCCGGAAGATATCAGCGAGGAAGTTCGGAAAGAACTCACGGATCCCCCTGTCCGGAAGATCACCAAGCCTTCGGTCCGGTTTGATGACGTTCCGGTGATTATTCCTGCCGATCCCAGAGTGGACGAGTATGACATTCTTGGGGACATCAAATCCCTCAAGGCAAATGTCACGATTGGACAGTTGCTCCATGACAATGTGAATTACCAGAAGGTAATCCGAGAGGCATGGACGAAGCGGAGGCGCCGAGGGGTGAAACTTCCGTCTGTAGCTACTAACTTCTTACAGGTTGAGGATCACGGAGCCCCGGAACTGACGGTGCTAATAGAAGGATGTGCTATCCCGAAAGTTCCGGTAGATGGAGGATCCGGTGTGAACCTGATGTTGGAGGATACGGCCTTTGAACTCGGATACACCTCGTTCGAATCCACCGATCAGGTGTTACGAATGGCGGATCAATCTAGAGTTAAACCCGTGGGAAGGTTGTCCCAAGTTCCGACCACGATCGGAGAGGTAACCTACCTCTTGAATTACGTGATAATCCGAGTTAGTACGGGCCGTCCCTTTCCGATGTTGTTGGGAAGACCCTGGCTATACATGGCGCGAGTCCTCGTTGATTGGGGAGCCAAGGAGTTCGTGCTCGGAAAAACCAATCAGCGGATTCCGTGGAAGATGGATGGATATCTAGGGGAAACCAGTGGCTCGGATGGGTATACGTCTGATTGGTCCGACCCGGAAGAGGAGGATGACGAAGTATTTAGTTATTTCGTGAATCAGTTCTCGGAAGTTACCGAGGATGACTTCCGATTTCATAATCCGATCAGTGAGCAACCCCAACCATCATCGGAGCGCGTGAAATTCCCGGTACTGGAGGATCGCTCTCTCGGAGAGGGGAGTGTTCCACTCTCAGCCGAATGGTTCCGACAACAGGTCGAGGAGGGAAACCTGCCCGCCATGGGTCTCGATCCGGACACCCCTGTCCGGGTGTGGAGCGCATGGACGGATCAGGGAGAGGAACAGGAATCGGAACGAGTCAAGAACGTTGTGAAACCATCCGACTATGAGAAGGTGGAAGTAGCCCCCGGAAAGACATTTCTGCTAGGGCGAAGCATGAGCAAGGAGCAGAGAAAGGAGTATGTGGGTTTACTAAAGGAATATTTAGACGTATTCGCTTGGTCACCATCCGACCTCAAGGGAATACCTCCGGAACTCGGCCAACATCATATAGACTTGGTTGACGGATCAGTTCCGGTCAGACAACGCCAGTACAGGCTCAATCCGAAGTATTCTCTAATGGTGAAGGAAGAGATCGATAGCCTCCTGAAAGCCGGATTCATTTATCCAGTAAATAATTCCGAGTGGGTATCGCCCATAGTCGTCGTTCCGAAGAAAGTTGGCTCGGATGGGAAAGTCAAGATCCGAGTTTGTCAAGATTTTCGGAAACTGAATGCGGCCACAAAGAAGGATTACTTTCCGTTACCTTTTACGGACATTATCCTCGATCACGTGGCAGGGCAGGAGTGCTACAGCTTTCTTGATGGATTTTCCGGTTACAACCAGGTGTCGATCCGGGAAGAAGATCAGCTGAAGACGACCTTCACCACGGAATGGGGGACGTTCGCCTTCAACAGAATGCCCTTCGGACTGTGTAACGCTCCCGGAACATTCCAAAGGCTGATGGTGGATATTTTCCGAGATTTCTTGAGGCATTTTCTAGAAGTCTTCATCGATGACTTCGCGGTGTTCAGTAAGTGGAAGGAACATCTCGAGTACCTCCGAAGGACCTTCCAGAGGTGCAGGGAAACCGGACTGAAATTACACCCCGGAAAATGTTTTATGGGGATGATTTCCGGAATTCTTCTCGGACACATCGTAAGTCGGAACGGGTTGGAAGTCGATTCGGATAAGGTACGAGCTATCCTTATTCTAGTGTCTCCCACCAACGTCCGAGAGGTCCGAGGATTCCTAGGATGCGTCGGATACTACAGGAGGTTTATTATTGCGTATGCCAAATTGGCAGCCCCATTAACGGAACTGTTGAAGAAGGAAGAAGAGTTTTTGTGGACGGAACGGAGACAGCAGGCGTTCGAGGAACTGAAGAAGGCCCTAACCACCGCTCCGATCCTATCAGCACCGGATTGGACGAAGGAATTCCATGTGACAATCGACGCTTCCGGGTGGTGCCTAGGGGCGATTCTGTGGCAGCAAGGGGAGGATCGGAAGGAGCATCCGATCTATTATGCTAGCAGGCAGATGAGCCTTGCGGAACGGAAATATACTACCACTGAACGGGAAGCCTTGGCGGTAGTATACGCCTGCAAGAAGTTCCGACACTACCTTCTCGGATACAAGATCGTGTTCCATACGGATCATGACTCCCTGAAGTATTTGGTGAACAAACCGGATCTCTCAGGGCGTATTGCACGATGGATCTTGCTGCTTCAGGAATTCAACTACGAGGTAGTAGTGAAACCGGGTAAGGCCAATGCCAACGCTGACTACCTGTCAAGGATGCGAGGCCCGGAAGCAGTTTCGGATATCACCGCCATGTTTCCGGATGAGTTTCCGGAAGAGGCGGAGGTATTTCACATTTCCGGAACGGAGGAATCCGATTATTCGGAAATTATCCAGTATTTAACACAACGAAGGTACCCGGAGGGATTCACGCGGGAGGAGAAGATGGTATTTCAGAATACAGTAGCTCCTTTCACACTGATCCGAGGAGTACTTTTCCGGATGGGACCGGATGATGTATTACGGAGGTGCCTCGAGGAATCCGAAAGAAGGCAGGTCATGAGGGCCTTACACGCCGGACCCTCGGGCGGCCATTTCGCCTCGGAGACAACCATCAAGCGGATCCGATCAGCCGGATATTGGTGGCCTTACCTCTCCCGGGACGTGAAGGAATTCGTAGGGCAGTGGGACCAGTGTCAAAGAACCGGGGCACCTTCGTTCCGAAACCACTGGCCCCTCACTCCCATTATCCCCTTGGCTCCGTTTGAAAAATGGGGGATAGACTTTATCGGACCGATCAATCCGGTCACAGCCCGGAAGAGGAGATACATTATCCTGGCTACGGATTATGCGACCAGATGGGTAGAGGCAAGAGCAACGGTGAAGAATGACGCCGCAGCCGCAGCCACATTTCTCTTTGAAGAAATAATGATGAGATTTGGACATCCGTTAGAACTGGTGAGTGACCGGGGAAAACATTTCCTAAACGATGTCATCATCAATATCACGGAACGGTATCTCATCAAGCACCGGAAGACGACCCCTTATAATCCGAAAGCGAATGGGCTGACGGAACGAGCCAATGGCATCGTCGGAAAGATTCTGAACAAGATGGTCTCGGCTCATAAGACGGATTGGGATCGGAAGCTCCCTTCAGCTGTACACGCCTACAATACCAGTGAGAAGAAAACCATGGGTAAGAGTCCGTTCTTCCTAGTCTTTGGACAATCCGCAGTTCACGGAGTGGAACTGGAGGTAGAAACCTTACGGGTTATGGCTGCCCGTCACGGGACGAGAGTCGAGGATCCGGGGTACCGGATCGTGGCATTACAGGATCTGGAAGAAGTCAGGAGAGGCGCTCTACAGCAAGCCGTAGATGTCCAGGCAAAACGTAAGGAGACCTACGACAAAAGAATCCCTAAGGACAATAAGGTGATAGAAGGAGGCTTGGTGCTCTTATACGATAATCGGCACCAAAAGTTTCCGGGTAAGTTACATACGAGATGGATGGGACCTTACCGGGTTACGCGGATCTTTGAGAACGGATCATTACAACTGGCGGACCTCCAGGGAAATAGCTTCGAAACCCGGGTGAACGGATCCCGAGTGAAGAATTACAACCCTGAGGAGTTCACAGACACCGAAGGAAGCGAAAGCCCGGAAGGGGAGGAAGAAGAATAGTGTTCGCGGGGACTCTCACATTTGAAAATGGGGTAATGTGGGATCCGAGAAACTCAGAATAAACCGGAAGAGCCCCAGCCGGCGTAAGTATTCCATTTATTTTTCATTTTTTTTGGTTAATTAGGTAAAAACTGGCCAGACACTAGCAGCATTAGTAGTTAACGCAAATCGGATACTCCAGAAACGTTAAAACAGTTAACGTAGGAAGTGTTCCCGGAACCTGGATTCCGGAAACTCGGAAGATAAGATACGGAACGGGTGGACGATCCGAGTACTGACCGTTACTGTAACCGCGTCAAGGATCCGAAGCGACGCGGAAGTCATCATGACTCGGATAGGCGTTTACCCCGGTACGTTGGCGGCTGCAATTACGGGCCGCCACAGCGTTTATTATGCCTGGGGTATATAAGCGAGGGTGTTAGGGTTTGGAGTTCCTTTTTGCGAACTGGGAGTAGAGAGTGAAAGAGCGGTGAGGTGTCCTTGTCTTTTCCGATTCACCGGCAGTTGGATTGCCGGGTTTCTTGCTGTCGGATCGTAGAGGGAGAGAAGTGAGGAGTAGAGATGGCGCGCGTACAGTGTTGCGTCCTTAGCCCCGGAACTCCAGTAAAGGAATCGGATATGGAGGAACTGATCACCGACCTCACTCGGATGAGGTGTGAGGGATTGCTGGCACGGCCGTGGTTACTGAAGAGTGAGGTGATGGTGAGGGAGGTCCTGGAAGGTCCGGACAACCGGTGGGATAATACGGTCCGAGGCAAGCCCACGCTGTGGAATGCGGAACAGTGGGCGGAAGCTTACGGTTTCGAGCAGAAGGGACTCCTTTGGGCGACCCGGACGGACCAGTACGTGCAGGATAGGTTCCACGGGAAGATCCATAGGAACAATGGATACGAGATAGACGCCTGCAAGGATAGGAGGCAGAGGCAGGTCTTAGCTTTCCTCGTTCCGATCCTGTATCCGCAGAAACCGGCACAAGTTACCATTACGGTCGGGAATACCATCCTCGGAGCGTATACAGGAGAACGTCCGGTGAATTGGGCTGCACTCATGGCGGAAGTGGTGCAGAAGATGGTTCCGACGATCGGAAAGAAGCCGACCCCACTCTCCCCTTACCTCTTTCACCTTTACCATACGTATGACTTGCTGACCGATAAGGAGGACGAGACGTATACGCATGCGAAGAACTGCCTCAACTTCTCGGAGATTCCGCCCGGAATGGAACCCGATCCGCGAGGTGAGCCCTCGGATACAACGGACTCGGAAGATGAGGACGATACGAGGGAGGTTCCGAACCCTGGCGCTACTAGGGCTCAATCCAGGTCGAGATCGGAGCAGGCTCCGTCACGACACGCGGAGTCGTCTACGGCCCGGGGAGATCCGGAACGGAGAGAGGTCAGTTCCGATCGGGGATTTCCGGTGGACCTGTTTCGGGGGATTCGGGAGGAGACTCACCGGGCTCAAGCTTCTTATGATCGGATCGAAACCCTGTTCCGGAGGGTCTGTACAGCGCTGGGAGGGTGCTTACCGGAAGAGGTGATCCGAGAAGTGGAGTTGTTGAAGGATGCCCCAACTCTCCGGAGTGAGAAGAAGCGGCTGGAGCTTCAGTTGCAGGAGTTGACGAAGGAGCTGGCAGCCAAGAGTGACGAGATCCGTAAGTTCCACGCCGAGCAGGAGGAGACTTTGGGGGAGCTTCGGAAGTTGGTGGGAAGTTCGGGAGCGGTAATCAACAAGGCCCGGCTGTTCGACGAGAACGTAGTGCAGCCGGCTGATTTCGAGGACAAGCAGAAGATCATCAAGATCCTCTCCAAATGTGAGCACTCGATGAACATGATCCTGAAGAAGGTCCGGCAGCTGCTCAATCCGAGTACCGGAAGTCCCAGTCTCGTAGTCGCTGGCCGGGGTCTTCCGCTCCCCGGATCGCCCTCTCGTGCCGTGGTAGGAGAATCTCGCGGAGTGGGGTTCCGAACCCCGATAGGGAGTAACCTCCAAGCAGCAGAACAGATGACGGTCGAAGAGGCCGCCATGACAAATCGGACGATTGCGGAGGCGATCCGAGAAGTCCAAGCACAGGCGGCGTCACCCGGAACCAGTACAGTCCAGCAGAGCTGCGCGATCCCCAGAGGACAGGTGGAGGTGACCGGAACGACAGTCACCGAGAGGCGGATCGAGGAGAGGACGGTTTCGGAACAGGTGACTCGGACCGTGCCGCCGGATGTTCTTCCACGACTCGGAGATGAAGTGATCATTGCGAAATACCGAGGGGAGGTAGCGGGACCGGAATGGGGACGACCTATTTCACCACCCGGACGGACCCGAGTAACTCAGGAGGGGGGATTGACCCCTTCACCCACAGCCAAGACCGGAACGGTGACGCCTACTCCCACCGGAACGCCAGCAGCGGGTTCCCCTCCGAACACTGCCGGTGAGTTCCGGAGGTTGCGGAAAAGGAAGGAGCCGATTACGATTTCCGAGTCCGACTCAGAGACACATGGGAGCTCTCCGGTCAGGACCACCGGAACTGAAACTCAGACTCCGACGTCCGGAACCCCTCCCGCGCATATGATTCCGAAATCGCCCAATTCTCCCAAACCCCGGATCGTTACCCGGTTATCCTTGGAGGCTCAGGAGAGAGAGTCAAAGGCGGAACGGAGTGCTAGGCGCAAGGCGGCACGAGCAGCAGAGGCGGGCGGATCAGAGCCACGGGTGACCAGGTCGAAGGATCGCGAGCAGGAGAGCCACAAGAAGACAAAGAAGTGATAGATTCCTCTCACCGCCACTTGTCGTAACTTTCCGGATTTATAGGAACAGATTCCGGATCGGGAGATCCGTTCTTGTCGTAAAGTAGAATTCTAGGTAGGTAGTTAGGGATTAGGGTTTTGATTGAACTGCCGGCGCCGCCGCTTTTGTGGAAGCCCCTGCTTACTTAAACCAGGCAGGCGAGGTGATCCGGGTCTTCGTTTTGCATGTTTTCCCCCTATATTCCTTATCAGTAAAGTATTTGTGTTTTGTAAGTACTGTGCGTGATTTCCCGCTAAGTGTGAATGATCCGGGAAGGATATGAGAGTTCCGCTGTAGCTCGGATAGGAAGGTGATGGGAGTTGCGACGAGACCCAAACCGGAAAGGAAATGGGATTGAGCGGAAAGATTTAGAGGATTGTCGTAGGAGTGAGCCTCACTGTTCCGTCCCCAAATCAACCTCATACGGAATAGCCGTCGCTAGGGTCGAAGCGGATCAAGAACTACTTGGTCGGGCTCCCTGAACTTCTGAAGAGGTTCCGTGCATAGTGAGAGGGGGAGTCGGAACGTGGTACGGGTCGCCTAGGGATAATCGGATCCTGGTTCTCCCAGATCCGGATTGGTTTGTCGTTGTAGTCCCACGGATCGGAGAGGATCGTTTGTGTGACCTGCTGGCCAGAGTACTCTAGGACAGTTGTGAGACGGTGACTGATCCGCGACGTTGGGGTTTGTGGACGAAACACCTAATGAGAGAAGAATAGAGAAGGAGATAGTTCGGGAGTTACGTTCCGAAGACACTATCCGAGCAGTGGCAAGGCTCGGAACGATTAGCAGTAACTACTTGGTGAAACACTATTGAATCCCTGGACGATACTCGGAACCTAGTGACAGTACGGAAGTTTACGCTCAATAGGAGCACTATCCGGATGTTAGTTGCGTTTCCGTGTTCCGACAGATCCTATAGAGTCTATGGTCTTACTGATTCTCTGATGGCTGCATCCACTGAGATCCTCACCCCCCGTCGCTCTTCTACTTGCACAATTCAGACTCCCTTACCTCGTGATGTCAAGGTCAAGGTCGAGCCTGGTACTGAAACTTCAGACGCAGAGAAACCTCCCCCTTCAACAGTCATTACTCTCTCCTCTGATGACGAAGTCAGTCCCGTCAAGTTGGTGTCCAATGTCGACGCTGATGCTCCTCCTTCCAATGTCTCTCCTCCATTGTCCCAGGTCACAGTTAGCATTGTTCCGCTCCTTCAACAGCTTGCAAAGGCGCGTGGGTCAAAAAACATTTTGAAGAAGATAGACTATGCCACTATTAGACACGAGAGAGTAGAGTACTTGCCTGCGAAGTTTGATGGTCCGGTTCTTTTTGAGTTGCCCCCAGCTGCTGCAGGATCCTCTAAGCTCGCTGCCAAGTCAATGCAGGGAATGGACAAACGATACGACGGACACTTGTGGACCAAGACCATCACAACAAACATCAAAAACGACTTTGGACTCTCTTTTCGAAGTTCCACCTGCGTCGGATGGCTGCGCTGCACGAACGAGGAGTGTGACTTCCTGAAGCGTGTTCCCAAGATCTTCGAGGTTAACGAGACTGAGTTCGAAGGCTGTACCCTGCAAGCTTTTCTCATAAATCTGCCTCCTCCACCTGACTCCACGCTACTGTGCAAGGTATGTAAAGAACCTCCATCATGTGTAGCTACATGCGAGGCTAAGATTTATTACGTTGTGGGCAAACCGAGTCAGACTAGAGCTTGTATTCACATAGGAACACATGATCATCCAGTGAAAGTTGGAGACTACAGAGACTCTAAAGCAGAGATTAGTAGCTTAATAGAAGAGCAGGTAGAGATGAACAACAAAGCAACAAAGAGCGCCGTTGTCTTGGAGGCCAGCAAACTCCTCATCGAAAGCTACCTGCTACAGCCCGAGGATGCACTGTCGAGGTAGCTGACGATAGAGGAGCTAGTTTCTGTTCTGGATCATTGCAAAGACATGGCGTCACTAAACATCCGCAACAAAGTCGCCACCTTCAAGAAATTCAAAAGGTACGGAATAATGAACGGTATCACCAAGCTCCGTGGTAACAGTCTCTGGGCGTATGTCCAGGAGAATAGGTTTCCTGGTCAGGGATCTATGCGTGACAAAGTCTTCGTCTTCAAGATGTCGGAGGTCGGGCCGGGAAGTGGTGTCGACTTGGTCAGCCGAATGCAAGCTGGTGGCGACTTGGAGAACGCATGGATCATGTTCGACCATGTAAAACGCGTCAAAGACTAGTCGACGATGGCGTGCCATATGTACGACACCATCTACTGCCGCGTGATGACAATCGCTAGTTGCGACATGCAGTCCGAGGACACGGAGGCCCAGCTCGTTTTCTGGAAAAATCTGAACCTGGTCATGGAGATCAATGGCGTTGCAGCGCCGAACTTCAAGGGGTTCATGGCGGATAACGCACAGGCAAATTGGAATGCAGTGCGCATCCTTTACGGCAATGGCAACAAGGAAGACCCAATGGAGGACCGGGAGAGGTCGTGCTTGTTCCACTGGACTCAGAACATGGTGGCGTATACGCAGAAGCACTTCCCTGAAGAACTCTGGGAACAGCACAAGAAGATGTGCACTCAGTACAAGAATGCGACCAGCATGGCTGAGGCGGAAACTTTGTACCACGCGTTGCGAGCATGGTGGGCATCCACCGGGGTCGTTGGCGAGAGCGGGCTCATCAAACTTGATCAGTGGCTGTCATTCTGGCACCACCGCTTCCGCCAGTGGGGGGGATTCATGACCGAGGTATTATCTCTGCACTCTGTTTTCATGTTTTTGATACTCGTTTCCTAGCCCTACACTACAAAACTGTAATCGGTAAATCTAACGGCATATACTGTCAAATCTGCAGAAATTCACGAAAGAAGAACTCACAGAGATGCTCACCTATAACCTCGCCGAAACAATTCACAACAAGTGGCTCCAAGCTTCAGGAAACAACGGGAACGACGTGTACGTTGCTACCGTGGACGATTTCGTTCGGGCATTTCTACAGGTTGTCAACTACTACCAGTTCCTCAAAGGTGACGTCGGGGGAACAGGACCGTCCAAGAAGGAACTCAGGCTCCGGATGGCTGAACGCAACGCGAAGAAATGGGGAAATCCTACACTGCTCGATAAGCCCATGCTCGATATGCCAGGCGCGGATGAGTTCTGCACCCGTCAGCCTATCATGCCAGGAGCGGAAGTCTTCGGTTCACAGAAGCGAAAAGCCGACGTCCCCATCGGAGCTGACGAGGAGTCTCATCGCCCGGACAAGACAAACTTCTCACGCCCAAGAGGCCCAAGACGTGCCGTCATGGCTCGCCCTATGCAGATGCCTGTCATTGTGGAAGACGACTCCGAACACCACCCCGAGGTAGAAGGTACCCAATCTCTTGCCCACGAAGTTGATTCCCCTTTACCTTCACCAGTGAACAAGGGCGGCATTCGCCATGTCAACGCGGTTGAAGAAACTAAGGTGGACGTGAAGGAGTGGCACATTTCGAGGCTTCACAACTTTCTGCAAAGTGCTGCTGGGCCCAAAGAGCTGAAACGAAGAAGAAGTGCACTGAGAGAATCGTCAGGGGGCCCCATTGCAGAGCTGCCCGGACCTACACTAGGCTCTGGACTAACTACCGCACGAACACAGTCGAGAAGACAGAGTTCTTCTTCTGCTCTAATGATATTGAGCGCTGCGTGAAAGGCTCTAAGCGCAAGTGGGTAGCACACTACTCAAAGGACCAGGAATTCCCCTCCATTCCAGAGGTGTGGCCAGTGAAACTAGGTACTAACCTAAAACTTACTGAGATTCTTGCCCTCGAAGGAGCAGGCTTTCAACTTCCGCCGAAGAAACCGGTCTCCCCCAGACGCCTGTTCTCTTCTGCTCCGCCCCCTGCAAATCTCAGCTGAGTGCCAGTCCCTGCAGACGCTGACCGCTACCCAGGCAAGAGAGACGGCAAGATGGTGAAGTGCACTGCCACTCGTCCCAATCAAGCGCAGCGACTCTCCATGGGCTCCTCCGAGTCTCTTAAAGCGCGCCTCCGTTCCGTCACCATGATACCTGAGCCGGGCCACGGTTGCATCATTGGGCTGGATTCGGGCGTCGCTCCACACATCACACGGTACCAGATTACCATCAGTTCTTACCCTGGTTGCACTTGCCCAGCATTCAAGAAGACGATGACTACGTTCCGTGGCAAGACTCTGTTCACGTATTGTAAGCACCTATACTACATACTCTTGAAGGTCAGCAACCGTGATCCCGAAGCCGAGCTTTTCATCCATGCGCCTACCTTCAGCTTCAACGAGGTCAAGCTACTCTTAGAGAGTGGAATCTTGCGTCACCCCTTGGCGAAGAAGTAGGTAGCCCTCCTACTTTAGAACTGCCATTTCCACAATGGCCATTTGTCACGTAGTGAATGATTTTAGTAATATCCCATGTAGTAAGTCCGCAATACGGAAGCTATATTGACTTTTTCATTATAAAGGCTTTGTCGTTCTCATTGATTGCACTCTATTTGAAAACATTCTATCTTGAACAAGTGCACTATATACTTCGTATCCCCTGACATGTATCTATTATTACAGCAAACATATACTTGTTATTAGATGTCCTAATCTTGGAACCTAACACGTTTAGGGTTGCCCACTACAGTATCAGCAGGACTGCCAGCCTCTGACTGTACTACCGGACAAACTACATTCGCACTAGGGCTTCGCTACTCTTCGCATTACCAGTGACGATTGATATCTTATGATACATTTGTAGATAATTGAAAATCAAAATTGCAAAAGTTCGATTCCAAAAGTAACATCAGAGCTACAACTAACATGGCAAGCCTCTTGCTCACTGCCTCTGCGACACCTTATCCCGAAAGTCGCAACACCTCCAATCCGTCCTTCTCATTATTAAGTGGCGAGGTGCATGGATGCAGCCGAACATAGCAAATTGCACGACGGAACAGTACAGTGTTGTGGATTCTGCAGATCAAAGTTGTTATGCCTGCGTCGGGGAGGTCTCACGGTTCTCAACAAAGGTTTCATCACTCATGCCTGGAGTCAAAGGCAGTTCTAAGCTCCACCTGCAGCAAAACCAACTACTATAGTTTGCTCTGTCTCCAAAATACTCGTAATACTCAGTCTGCAAATGTCATCAGAACCTTGTCCAAATTACAACTAATAGGCAGAGTTTTCTCACTTCAGCCTGGTTTCTCGGAATCGCAGAACATTTTCTGCTTCTCTTGCTGTCCATTCAGCATGCCAGCAAAAACCTTCGTTTCGTATAAATCCCAGCTTCTTCAGAATAACGAAAATCCACAACACTTCTGGCAAACCTGCGGGCTGAAGTAGAAACCGCTTTTAGACATCAGTGCCAGTTCTGGACCCGTCATAAAAGCAAACACAACAATCTATCCTGATTCGTAACAGAAGAAAGTGCTTCCACATGGAGTGTCCATTTTCTGACTTCAGCTTTACTGTGATGCGAAAAGTGATCCATGTCTTGAACTGCTCCTCCAGCTATGTTCAATCGAAAACAACGGTGCATTACACATGTGATCGTTTATAGCCAAATGAACAAAATGATAATATAAGAGGTAGAATGAGGGTATTAGAAAAAGAAAATTCCTTATGAACACTTGATATATTTACCTGATGAATCACCGCAGTGGAAACATTAGCACATTTGCAAGATTCATTTGTCAGAAACAGATTCCAGACAATCCCGAAATAATTACATCTAACTGCAAGGTACATCTAGCTCTGACACCATAAACAGAATTTGGCGCAAACGAAGAGTTTCTCATGTTGAATACACTACTGTTAAGAATCCTGTGGATGCTCTTGAAAGACGAGAGGGCATCTACCTGGCCTGGAAAGAATGAAAACTTGGGAATATTACAAAGATTGAGGCGTACGCGCTGCCCGTTTGAGTGCTCTACGCTATACATAACAGACCAGTACACGTTTAGTTAAAATCAGCTCAATGGCAAAGCAAAAGACTCCATAATACATACCTCTGATGAGAATCAGAATACTTTCTTAACTGACAGAAATCCTTTACCAAGGACCAACTCAGGAGCGCAAAGTAGCCAAGTCCAAGATCTAAATTACCTACCCGCTGCAAACTTCATTTCTCAGGCATTGGGTGCCAGCATACTCACCTCCCTTCTAGAAGAACAGAATTATCATTGAGGTGTCCCTCTCCTTCACAACAAACCCTACCCACCACTACTACTTTTTCCTGCACAGCCACTTTTAAATGAGAGACTGAACTAGAGTTCAAAACCAAAACTAGTGCTTCACATTATTAGGATTTCGAAAACCAACCAATTGTCCCACACAAATAATAGGACAATCAGGAAAAAAACAGAGAACAGGTAACAAGGGAGTGCACCTGAGAGGCATGAGCAACGTGATCATCCACCTTACGATGCAATCTTTCTTCAAGTACCTTGGCAAAATTTTGTAGTCGCTTGTCCACTGCGCCAAACTGGATGTCCAGTACCCCAGATGTCCATCAGGTTTTTCAGAATATACAAGACTACAGTAAGCCTTCTCCAGCTGGTATATAAACAAATCAACAATTAACCTCCAGAAACTCACCCTGTTCTCAATCTGTTCGAACATATATCGAGTTCCTGACTCAGGTCCAGTCCCCAACACATCAATCTCACAACGCCGAACCGGCTTCAAGCGCTTCAATATATCATCGCTATCAGTATTGGAGGCGGCTTCTCCGCTTGACTCCAAAGAAAGATGATCATTGAATGTAAATTGCACAGCCAACTTGTTCACGCGGCGTGCAAACGGAGTATCTGAGGGTTTGAGAGCAACATCAGCTGGAGTGTGCAAAGAGAAGCCACGGTTTTTCAAAGTAAATGGAGGGGGTGTCAGCTCCGTGGGGTCGACATAAGATTCTGGTGTAACCTTCTCCTTCGACAGAGTCTGTGGTAAAGGTTTCTCTTCCCATTCAGTTTCCTGCTTGTCATCAAGCAATACTCAGGCAATCCTCCAACCGGTCTGTCTCCGTAATGGACAACACCTCCCTAGCCAACCGGCCCTCCGCCTGCCTAGTCGACTGTAGGAACCGGGCATACGTCGACGCCTGCTCCGATAGGTTAACTAAGTCCTGGTACGGATCCCCGGTGTGCACCGGTGGTCCGGTGGGCTGTTGGACCTCCGTGTTCAAGGTTCGCTTGGCCGGTGTGGGAGTCCGAGGTGATCCGGATGGCTGTCCCTTCTCCGGACTGGGGCGGGGTCTCTTAGCCGGCGTGGGGGAGACCTCGATAACATCATCATCATCGTCCTGATCGGACACTTCTTCCGGCTCAGCGAACTGCTGATAGCTTATGATCTCATCGTACTCCCGGACCTCCTCAGGACTCAACAGTCCCTTGTGACGGTAGAGGTGAATGAGGAAAGACGGAAGGCAGGTGGCCTGCTTCTTGGTCTTCCGCAGATTGGCTACCTGCCGGTCGATTATCGTCTTCATCATGACACCCCAGTCTACCGTGAATTCACCGATCATGGCCCCAATGAAAACGGACGCCCACTTGATGGTTATCCGTTTGGGCTTTTCCGGATGGAAAATAGGGTTCATAAACCCTACTACTCTCCGGGCCTCCGGACTCGCGATGTCATCCAGCTCCCATCCTTCTCTCGGATCTCCGGACCCCTTGAGATACCGGTGTACGAACTCCCGGGTCTCCGGTGTCGAGACCTCTCCAGAGTTCTTGAAACCATACGTATCCCTCCAGACTTGTGCAGTCCACTTATCCGGCTCTCCCCGGATGGTTCCTCGATTCTCGGGGTTCTTGACGAGGATCTCATGGGCCGGAAGGGCATGCTTCCAACCCCATGCCTTGTCCAGTAGGACCTCACAACCCATAGATTCTAAGGCGGTCCGGAGGAGCTCCCTCTCCCTCTCGTCTGCCGGCATCAACGGCATTACCCGTTGTACCCTGAACAACTGTCCTTCCGCCGCCGGCTCCTTTCCCTTTCTACCCATTCTGCTAAGTCCTCCTCTCCGTCACTCCGGTAACACCTGCACGCACGATCCTCACCACAATTTCTCGCCTAACGGAAACACTTCCGTCTCACCGTCTCTCTCCTACCGTCCAACCCTAACTGCGCGCTCCGCCTTAGAACGCAAGGACCCGGCGTGCCACAAAATGACAAAGAGAAAGGAGGAGCACGGCTGTTCTTCCTCCTTTTATACCTGCCCTCACGCCCACCCGTTCGTAGCTCATCATGACGGATGGTCGTAGCCCTTCATCATTGGACGGTCGCGACCGGCGGCGTTTTAATGGTTGCAGCCATTCTCCCCGTGTGCGTTGTACCTTTTGGTGGTTATCCTTAAGTCTACCGTGTCAGGGTTCTGTCATACGGACTGTGCCCCTCTCCTCCACCGCAGACGACCGGATCTCCTCCGGCTGACCTTCCGGTCTCTTATTTATTCGGCCAACCGTCTTAACCGGTTGTTTCACTTATTGGCTTAGTACTTCCGTATTTCTAACATTAAATTTTTAAATTTTTATCATTTTCCTACCGGAATTAGTATTCCGGTGTGTCAACCGTGGAAATCACTTTCCACACTTTCCTCCCTCAACACCTCCTGCCACCTGTACATGGTAGACTGGCGGGTTGCTTCTTGTCTCTCTTCCTCCTTTTTCTTCTGATCCTTCAGTCTCTGGGCCTCCTGCCATAGGCGCATGGCCTCCTGGCGTAGCAGGTCCTGCTGCATGGCCTCCTGCTTCTCTACTGCCTGCTTGATTTCTTCCCTCCTTTTAGCCTCCTGCCAGGATCTAAGGGCTTCCTGCCTCTGTCTCTCCTGGTCCTGCTCCTCTATCCTCTTGGTCTCCTGCCATAGCCTCATGGCTTCCTTCATTTGAATTTCTTCCCAGTTCTTCTGCTCCCAAGCCTGCATGGTTTCCTTGAACCTGGTGGCTTGTCCTAGCTCCTCCATCTCGTGTCTATACACCCCTTCCATGGTGTGCTGGTCCCTTCTGGCCTGCTCTGCCTGCCTCCTGGCCTGCTGCCTGGCCTTAATCTGCTCCAGCTGTCTCCTATCTTCTTCTTCTTCATCCTGCTCTGGTCCTTGGAACTGGTCCTGGACGAACTGGACTGTCTGCTTCCTGGTGGTCTGCTGTCCTTGTCTGCTGGTCCTGGTCAGGTCTGAATTGGGTACTGCCTCTCCTGAGGCCCTGTCTTCACTCCTGACCTGGTCCAGTTTCTTCCTCAGTGTCTCCAGCGTCTCCCCCAAGTCTCCTGGTGTCTGTATTCCTGGTCTTGGTGTATTAGGTCGGCTGGTGTTCCTCCTCTGCTCCTCTTGAAACTGGTCGTATGCTACTGCTGTCTCCAGTTGAGGATTCCAACTGTGATGGACGTCTGTACCTCCTGGTCTTGGAAACTGCCTTCTGCTGGTCCTTGGTGATGGCATTGTGCCATCATACTTCCTGATCTCTTCATCCTCCTGCCAGTTCTTGAAACTGGGACCAGGTTCGCCCTTAGCTGATCCGGTCCTCCTGCTTACTCCAAGCAGTGTCTCCTGGCTTGAATTTTCTCCTACAAGGTCCATGTCTATCAAGTCCCTCGTCTTTCCTTTGGCAATGCTCTCCTCAGAACTGGGCTGCCCCCCCATGTTCCTGCCTGGTTCAACTGCTGCTCTTTGCTGCTCCCTAAGCTCGTATCTGGCCAGCCTCTCTGCTGCCTGTCTTCTAGCCAATTCTTCCTTATCCCACCCTTGGTAGTCGCCTTCCATGATAGGGCAGTTACTGCTCCTCCCTCCTGGTCCTTCCTGCTGGTGGTCTTCTGGTCTGTCTGCTTTTCCAGTAAGCCGAGTCTGCCCCTCCAGGTGATCTCTTAGGTAGGTACTGTGGATCTCTGTCCCAGTCCTCCTCTGGTCCCTGCCGGTACTAGTCCTTCGTACTCCTGGTCCCTGTCAGTACAGCCGTCTGCCACCCCAGTCTGGTCCTTTGTGGATCTGTCAGTAGCTACTGCTCCTACTTAGGTTGGTCCTAACTGCCTTTTAGGTTTATACTTAGTCTAGAATTATACCAGATTTCTTAGCAATACAGTTTTACAGTGTTTTCCAAAAGGTCTGTCCTGGACCCTCCAGTACGTACTGCCTTTACAGTTTTTAGTGAAACTGGTCCAGTTTTTCACTGTCCTGGTCCAGTTTGACTGTTTTTTCCTAGATCTAGTGATTTTTAGGTCCAGTTTCCTTCCCAGACTCCTATTCACTGGTCCCTAGGTTCCTTTCCTTCCTTTCTTCTGGTGTTCATTTTTACTGCCACATTTTTATCTTAATTTTTTACAGCGCCATTTTTTACCTTAGTTTTTTACTACATCGTTTTTACTGCGATTTTTTGATTGCTCTGTTTTTTACCTCATTTTTTACTGCGACATTTTTACTGTCTGCCCATTTACGTAGACAGTAGATCTATGACTGTTTTTACTGACTGCTCCGTTCTTTACTGCTGGTCATACATTCAGCCTACTGTTCCTTGCAATGCAACCTCAAACCAGTGGGAAACAGCAACTTACATGGTCCTGGCTGACTATCCCCCTTTTGCTGTAGATCTGCCCTCAGCTCCAATGATGCGCCTCCTCTCGAGCTGGCTGTTGACTGCTCCCTACTGGTCTGGAGTGCACTGCTCCTGGTGCCACGGATGAAACGCCTCCCATGATTGCTTCGAAAACTCTTATTGTTCCAGATCTGGTCACAATAACCTGACTGTCACAGATCTGGTCACTGTGACTGCCACTGGTGCAGATCTGCTCCCTGGAAAAAACAGATCTGCTCCCTGAAACTGTCAGATCTGCTCCCCCTAGACCCTGGATCGCCACTGTACCTGTCACCCCTGGAATAGTACGGATCTGGTACTGTCCTGGTGTGTGCAGCTAGAGCCACATGGTTTGAACTGTTGCATGGTCGCCAATGTGAAAGGAATATATTTCTTACTCCTTCAAAAATGAATACTATCCTAAAGCTCTCTGAAATCCTGCGAAAAATTCTGTATTGCCCCTGAAACTGCCCTGAAACTGCCCTGAAACTATCCAAAATCCGGGTCCTAGATCTGAAACTGCCAACTTAGATCTCCTTAAATCCTGATTCCTGATGGTATTTTCCTAGATCTGATACAGTTTTCTACTCTCCTTGGTCTGATCTACAATACCCACTCATTTAAACACCAGATCTACTGGACCCACCAGGTGAATCCACTAACCTGGTCCCTCAAGCACTCATAACTGCAATTTCAGACATTTACACCCAATGTAATCAATTCCTTCCCTTTACTCACTGTAATTCCGTACATGATTCTGCTCCCTACTGATATCACTATCTGGACCCCCCAGAGTCCTGAAAACTGCTCTAACAGCATCCTCCTACAGTCCTACAACATGTCCTACACACAAACTACCATTTGAGTGCTCTGAACTGAGAGAGAGAGAGAGAGTGACCCCCTCCTACAACCCCATCCAAAACCCTAGCCGCCACCCCCAAAACCCTAACTGCCAACAGTTTTCATCCGACCATCAGATTTCATCCAACCACCAGATTTCATCCGTCTGACAATTTTCATCCATCTGGCAGTTTTCATCCAAAACAGGCAGTTTTCTTCCAACAGAGTTAATACAGGGCAAGACAGTAACATAACAGTTTACTGCCCCCCCAGTAACTGCAGTTTTACTGCTCCCCTACAGTTTTACTGCCCCTCTATTCTACTACCTTAAATCCCCAGTTAACATTGGGCACCGCATGAATTCATCAAGACACACAAAATAATACTTCATCATGTATGAAATAAAAGTACAATTAGCGAACCTTCAAAGGATTCAGAACCGTGACCATAGTTTAACTCGGAGTCGGGACTCGCATTCCAGTACTTCATGTCGTCTCTTACATAATGTTTAAGTAACTCCATTGGGGATCAGATTGTCGCTACAATGCTGTCCATAGTGACTACAAGAGTAAATCAGGAACTGATCAATTGAGAACAGATCACAAGACGTATGTCCATTGCAAGTACCGCTTGTTATTTTGAAATGGAAAAACAAATGGACACGAATAGAATCAACAGATTGATTTTATGAAAAGTATTATTTAACTTTCGTGCTTTTATTGGGTTAATTTGTCTAACATAATAACTTTGATAACTTACGTTTTTAAGGACATCATAGTTGCTCACGGTTACTTTGGTAGACTTATTTTCAAATACGCTAGCTTTAACAACTCTCGTTCTTTATACTTCTATTGAGCTGCTTGGCGAACAACTGTCCTATTTTTAGCAATTTTTTTCGAGGACAGTTGCTTCCCGAGGGTCTTCATATGCCTGTTGTGCAAAAATTGGATATGTTTTGAAACTAGATGGCCAAGCTGGTGGAAAAAAATAAGCTTACGGAATACAAATAAAAAAGTAAAAATACGCATTTGATTATATATCAACGTTCTGATAATAGTACGTGTATGCATCAAAAAGCTGAAGTGATTAAAAAAAGATTTTTAAAAAGGGCAAATTTTAGCAGATGGATTAGTATAATGATACTTTAACAGATTGACTACCAAAATTGGATCTTGATTTATGCTTTGAAATCAATTAAATCAATTTTTAAACAAATTAGGTTCAAATTCAATTTTAAAGGAAGAAATAGAGCACCTAAGACGCAAGAATTGTATCAACTTGATCATTTGTAAAGTACACTTTTGACATATAGAGAGGACTCCCTAAATTGGACTCCAAGTGCTTTTGGGCACTTTTCTCCTTTCCAAACATTAATATTAAATAGGTCATGTACAAACCATTTGATATGGCCCATTAGCGAATGCTCAATAGCGGTCAATCAATCAACATAGTTAATCTTTGAACTCTTGAACATCATAATAAGACCCATCAACTCCACAACGTCTTTATCACAAAATCACATACATAATGTTATTCAAACGTTTTTTGAAAAAAAAAATACTGTATTTTTATACTTCTAAACAATAATTATTACTTGAAAGACAATTGTTAAAAAAAAACACGGTAGGATTCTCACAATTGTTTTCTGCAATGAAGTAGAGGGCCCAATGGTCACAACTCAATTCCAAGATTTGGCATCTTCAAAACCAAGCCGCATGTATATCATTAATATATTGAGTATTCAACTTAATTGTATGATCTTCTTTAATATAGGAATATCGATGTTGAGTACTTTTTTGATAACTTTAGAGCATGCGGTTGTGTTTTCTATAAGCAATAGTTTTTTACTACGTGTCCATTACCATAAAGATTTTTGGATATATGATGACTTTTTGGCATTACTTAGAAGTGCTCAATTCCTTGTCGGGAGTACTATATGTAGTGAATGTAGTCCCCTTATCAACTTTTTAGTTTATATTGATCTCTTCCTTTATATATTATTTTACATAATTATATGCTTTGGTTAACTTTTACTTTACCTTGCAGAATTGGAATATGGCACTTTTACATTTGCTTTTACGTTTCCACGTACTGTTGTCCTCTAAATTAGATATAAATTAGAGGAATTGAACATCACAGTCTAAAGAATCAGTCCCACTAATTTAGGTTTTTTTTTTAGGGGAGTTTTTTTGTTGTTGTCGTCGTCCTTGGTGTTGGAGCGAGCATGAAGAAGGAGTTGGAATTGGACGCAGCAGACGTAGAGTACGCCGGGCGGTTGCAAGCGCTGCAGGCGGACAAGAACTTGTATAACATGTTGAAGTATTTTATCCATGACCTGATGGTGTTTGGGAAAGATGAGGGAGCGCGCCGGCGTCTCCTACAGGATCCAACGGCGAATTTCTACATGTCGTCGGTGTATTTCTCCCCGGAGCAAGCCTGTGCGTTCCTTTCTTTCCAGGGAAGGGATGGACTGACACTGGAGCAAGCGCTGCAATCGACCATCGCCCGGAAGCTGCAGCGGGCTCGCGATGGCTCGACAACAAGTTTCGAGCTGTGCACCTCGCACGACCTGGCGCCCGTGTTGCAAGATTACTTTGGCGTGAGTAAAGCCGTCCTGGTCGAGGCCGCTAACAAGGGTTTGTACAACAAGTTTGCCAAGGAGCAGCGGCAGGAGCCGAGGAAGAAGCCCGGGAAGAAGGAGCAGCGGCAGGAGCAGAGGAAGAAGCCCGGGAAGAAGCAGAGCAATCCTAAAGAATGATTGAAGGGGCCGGTAAAGTCTGCAATTCAGGGTTGTGAGTATACGTTGTGGGATTCAAAGCAACGTGTTAGATGCCTCCATCGCCATGAGATCAGCACAGCGCTGAGGTAATTAGGGCATGGATCCATGCAGAGTGGGAACTTGGCATGTGGACTCGTCGAGAGGGGGGATCATTGTTGAGTGCAGGAGTCCGATCGAGGGTTGCGATGTAGCGAGGATAATGTGGAAGCAAGCAGAGTCCTGAACACCTGGACTTAATTGAACGTTGGGTTTCAAGCCGACTTGTATCGATCGGTTACATGTGGATCGGGAGTGATTGAACATTCCTTTGGAAACCAAGATGGACTAGACTGTTGTTGGTCCGGATCTTGACCAGCTGTAGCCTGTACATAATTTAGCTCATACATATATGTTAGAGCAAGCATTATTTTTTCTGCTTCTATGTGCGAGAAATATGATGTGTTATGTTACTAATGTAGGCCTCTCATGGATTAGTCCAGCTCGTGCTAGCTTCCATGGCTTCTCAGCAGGAAGTTGCATGTTGCCGAGACTTCCTGATGCTTCATGGCCATTGAGCTCAATGGAAATTTTTATGTAGATGATTCTTTGTGGTAGGATTGAGAGGCTTGATAGATTTAACTGTACAGTCGATTAATTGTGAAGTTACGATGCTTCATAAATACATACGTTCCCCAGCAATGATCTACATGTATGATTATGCGTGATGCACTCAGCCTGACAGTGTGTTCGTGTTGCATAGCTGCAGGCCGGCGCTTTGTCCACAGTTCTACAGACAATAGTCTCAAGATGGTGCGTCGTGACCCAATCAGAGTTTCTATATTGAGATGAATAAAAGTTCCGCAGGATCTGAAGTTCTGAACTACTCACTTAACTGAAGTCATCGTAAACTTTCTAAATTCAAGGATAGTTGCAGCCGGGTTCCATGCATGGTCTCGTAATATATATATTATGTCTTTGCAGAGTGTAGTGAAACATTAATCATTGTTTGAGCGAGAACGGTGGTACCCTGAGCTCCGTTATATAAGCATGTAATTAGAGTCATTCTGTAACTGTGATCCATGATTGGGAGAATGAGAGCTGATTGAGAGTGGATGCCGCTGGAATGTGAGCCGTCGCATGAGTGAATGATTGTCAACAAATCGTCTTAGTATGGCGCAAATAAGTGCTGAAACAGCTCACTACAATACAATGTCTTATATCAGCATATAAAATCGCATCATGGCACATAAATCTGCAGCTTGTCGTAGCTGCGAAGCAATTATCTCTGGCGGTCGTTGCTAGCTAAAACTCATTTCTAGGACAACATTCGTGGCACGTCACAATCCCGCATCTTACATATAAACATGATCCTTGCAAGTCTCACGACCAAAAACCATCCCATCTGTATTTCTGCAGCAAATTTAGAAGCTTAGGACGAGTCTCTTTAGTCAATTTACCGGAAATTGGAACTTTGGATCCGTATAAAATAATCTTGTAGGGTGATGTCTTTGAACAGACCGTGTTCCTAAGTCACAAATTACTGACGTGCTACCAAAACAATGTTGTTCTCGGACACGCAGTGATTGGCCAGTGCCCTGTTCATCCTGAAGTCATGGTGGTAGCCACCACTAATTGATCTGGTTTAAGTTGACAAAAATTCACTTACGTGACTTCGCAGATCTTCGGCCATTCCCAAAGTCCTTGGTACTCATTATCGAGTCTGTTCTCCTTGGCTTGATCACGCTGTAATTAAAACCGGCCACTTCTTTTGCACTCTTAACCACAGCTGCCTCTGAGCCAATTTTGAGAGCTCGCTGCAACTTCCAAAATGGATTCATGAACCTGCTGGACATTGTGAACTCATTTGCGATCTCATAAGACTTGGGAAAAGGGATGTTAGGAAGGCAGCCCACACTTTAGGATTCCAGTATCGCAACCGAATTAATTTAGCTATTTTGCAGATAGAGTCCTGATCAGTGGAGGACCAGTGGACATCATGGATAAGTCCTGCTCGATATAATCCATGAGAGCTTCAGAAAACTAGGTAAAGTTTCCGAGTCCATAATTAAGCTCTTCAACTTCACCATCAAGTTTCAAGTTTGTAGCAATCCCTGGACTTTTGTCCGATGAGGGTTGTACTTTATATTCTTTGCAATAAAATTCGTTCATTTGCTAAAAAAAAAGAAAAAAAAAGAAAAAAAAAGAAAAAAAAGAAAAAAAAGAGCTTGTAGCAATAACGTACAAGTGGCTAGGTCACGTCAGAATATTAATATCGTATGAATGCTGAAGGACAATTCTGAAGAAGTACATCCACAGACATGCAAACGGTCGGGCTGCTCCCCAGATCACAATTAAAAGTGACTCTGAAAAAAGTGTAGAATCAACAAAACTCATTAGGGTAGCAACACTTATTTTCGTACACTTGAGGAATTTACTATACTTGTAGAGGTGGAATGAGTGGCTTACTATTTCTCAGTGATTAACAATAAGAAAAAACGAAGTTTCCCCATTTTTAGGATATTTATAAGCACTTACAATAATAACTACAAATTTTAGAAGTGACCAATATAGGTTGACCTAGATAGCCGGACACCCTTCTGCATGTACGCATGGGATACATTATAGGTAATTATAGGGTGATCAAATCTCCACTGCAGCAAGAATTTGGGGTGTCCACCTTTGGGGGGGTCCGGGGATAGGTGCTTACACCATAAATCTTTGCGCAAGCAGCAAGACACAGTCTGTAATAGAGAACCTTGAATTCGGCTCCAAACAATGATCGCTTCCAATAAACCTCTTGGGCACCGCATGAATTCATCAAGACACACAAAATAATACTTCATCATGTATGAAATAAAAGTACAATTAGCGAACCTTCAAAGGATTCAGAACCGTGACCATAGTTTAACTCGGAGTCGGGACTCGCATTCCAGTACTTCATGTCGTCTCTTACATAATGTTTAAGTAACTCCATTGGGGATCAGATTGTCGCTACAATGCTGTCCATAGTGACTACAAGAGTAAATCAGGAACTGATCAATTGAGAACAGATCACAAGACGTATGTCCATTGCAAGTACCGCTTGTTATTTTGAAATGGAAAAACAAATGGACACGAATAGAATCAACAGATTGATTTTATGAAAAGTATTATTTAACTTTCGTGCTTTTATTGGGTTAATTTGTCTAACATAATAACTTTGATAACTTATGTTTTTAAGGACATCATAGTTGCTCACGGTTACTTTGGTAGACTTATTTTCAAATACGCTAGCTTTAACAACTCTCGTTCTTTATACTTCTATTGAGCTGCTTGGCGAACAACTGTCCTATTTTTAGCAATTTTTTTCGAGGACAGTTGCTTCCCGAGGGTCTTCATATGCCTGTTGTGCAAAAATTGGATATGTTTTGAAACTAGATGGCCAAGCTGGTGGAAAAAAATAAGCTTACGGAATACAAATAAAAAAAGTACAAATACGCATTTGATTATATATCAACGTTCTGATAATAGTACGTGTATGCATCAAAAAGCTGAAGTGATTAAAAAAAGATTTTTAAAAAGGGCAAATTTTAGCAGATGGATTAGTATAATGATACTTTAACAGATTGACTACCAAAATTGGATCTTGATTTATGCTTTGAAATCAATTAAATCAATTTTTAAACAAATTAGGTTCAAATTCAATTTTAAAGGAAGAAATAGAGCACCTAAGACGCAAGAATTGTATCAACTTGATCATTTGTAAAGTACACTTTTGACATATAGAGAGGACTCCCTAAATTGGACTCCAAGTGCTTTTGGGCACTTTTCTCCTTTCCAAACATTAATATTAAATAGGTCATGTACAAACCATTTGATATGGCCCATTAGCGAATGCTCAATAGCGGTCAATCAATCAACATAGTTAATCTTTGAACTCTTGAACATCATAATAAGACCCATCAACTCCACAACGTCTTTATCACAGAATCACATACATAATGTTATTCAAACGTTTTTTGAAAAAAAAAATACTGTATTTTTATACTTCTAAACAATAATTATTACTTGAAAGACAATTGTTAAAAAAAAACACGGTAGGATTCTCACAATTGTTTTCTGCAATGAAGTAGAGGGCCCAATGGTCACAACTCAATTCCAAGATTTGGCATCTTCAAAACCAAGCCGCATGTATATCATTAATATATTGAGTATTCAACTTAATTGTATGATCTTCTTTAATATAGGAATATCGATGTTGAGTACTTTTTTGATAACTTTAGAGCATGCGGTTGTGTTTCCTATAAGCAATAGTTTTTTACTACGTGTCCATTACCATAAAGATTTTTGGATATATGATGACTTTTTGGCATTACTTAGAAGTGCTCAATTCCTTGTCGGGAGTACTATATGTAGTGAATGTAGTCCCCTTATCAACTTTTTAGTTTATATTGATCTCTTCCTTTATATATTATTTTACATAATTATATGCTTTGGTTAACTTTTACTTTACCTTGCAGAATTGGAATATGGCACTTTTACATTTGCTTTTACGTTTCCACGTACTGTTGTCCTCTAAATTAGATATAAATTAGAGGAATTGAACATCACAGTCTAAAGAATCAGTCCCACTAATTTAGGTTTTTTTTTTAGGGGAGTTTTTTTGTTGTTGTTGTCGTCGTCCTTGGTGTTGGAGCGAGCATGAAGAAGGAGTTGGAATTGGACGCAGCAGACGTAGAGTACGCCGGGCGGTTGCAAGCGCTGCAGGCGGACAAGAACTTGTATAACATGTTGAAGTATTTTATCCATGACCTGATGGTGTTTGGGAAAGATGAGGGAGCGCGCCGGCGTCTCCTACAGGATCCAACGGCGAATTTCTACATGTCGTCGGTGTATTTCTCCCCGGAGCAAGCCTGTGCGTTCCTTTCTTTCCAGGGAAGGGATGGACTGACACTGGAGCAAGCGCTGCAATCGACCATCGCCCGGAAGCTGCAGCGGGCTCGCGATGGCTCGACAACAAGTTTCGAGCTGTGCACCTCGCACGACCTGGCGCCCGTGTTGCAAGATTACTTTGGCGTGAGTAAAGCCGTCCTGGTCGAGGCCGCTAACAAGGGTTTGTACAACAAGTTTGCCAAGGAGCAGCGGCAGGAGCCGAGGAAGAAGCCCGGGAAGAAGGAGCAGCGGCAGGAGCAGAGGAAGAAGCCCGGGAAGAAGCAGAGCAATCCTAAAGAATGATTGAAGGGGCCGGTAAAGTCTGCAATTCAGGGTTGTGAGTATACGTTGTGGGATTCAAAGCAACGTGTTAGATGCCTCCATCGCCATGAGATCAGCACAGCGCTGAGGTAATTAGGGCATGGATCCATGCAGAGTGGGAACTTGGCATGTGGACTCGTGGAGAGGGGGGATCATTGTTGAGTGCAGGAGTCCGATCGAGGGTTGCGATGTAGCGAGGATAATGTGGAAGCAAGCAGAGTCCTGAACACCTGGACTTAATTGAACGTTGGGTTTCAAGCCGACTTGTATCGATCGGTTACATGTGGATCGGGAGTGATTGAACATTCCTTTGGAAACCAAGATGGACTAGACTGTTGTTGGTCCGGATCTTGACCAGCTGTAGCCTGTACATAATTTAGCTCATACATATATGTTAGAGCAAGCATTATTTTTTCTGCTTCTATGTGCGAGAAATATGATGTGTTATGTTACTAATGTAGGCCTCTCATGGATTAGTCCAGCTCGTGCTAGCTTCCATGGCTTCTCAGCAGGAAGTTGCATGTTGCCGAGACTTCCTGATGCTTCATGGCCATTGAGCTCAATGGAAATTTTTATGTAGATGATTCTTTGTGGTAGGATTGAGAGGCTTGATAGATTTAACTGTACAGTCGATTAATTGTGAAGTTACGATGCTTCATAAATACATACGTTCCCCAGCAATGATCTACATGTATGATTATGCGTGATGCACTCAGCCTGACAGTGTGTTCGTGTTGCATAGCTGCAGGCCGGCGCTTTGTCCACAGTTCTACAGACAATAGTCTCAAGATGGTGCGTCGTGACCCAATCAGAGTTTCTATATTGAGATGAATAAAAGTTCCGCAGGATCTGAAGTTCTGAACTACTCACTTAACTGAAGTCATCGTAAACTTTCTAAATTCAAGGATAGTTGCAGCCGGGTTCCATGCATGGTCTCGTAATATATATATTATGTCTTTGCAGAGTGTAGTGAAACATTAATCATTGTTTGAGCGAGAACGGTGGTACCCTGAGCTCCGTTATATAAGCATGTAATTAGAGTCATTCTGTAACTGTGATCCATGATTGGGAGAATGAGAGCTGATTGAGAGTGGATGCCGCTGGAATGTGAGCCGTCGCATGAGTGAATGATTGTCAACAAATCGTCTTAGTATGGCGCAAATAAGTGCTGAAACAGCTCACTACAATACAATGTCTTATATCAGCATATAAAATCGCATCATGGCACATAAATCTGCAGCTTGTCGTAGCTGCGAAGCAATTATCTCTGGCGGTCGTTGCTAGCTAAAAATCATTTCTAGGACAACATTTGTGGCAGGTCACAATCCCGCATCTTACATATAAACATGATCCTTGCAAGTCTCACGACCAAAAAACATCCCATCTGTATTTCTGCAGCAAATTTAGAAGCTTAGGACGAGTCTCTTTAGTCAATTTACCGGAAATTGGAACTTTGGATCCGTATAAAATAATCTTGTAGGGTGATGTCTTTGAACAGACCGTGTTCCTAAGTCACAAATTACTGACGTGCTACCAAAACAATGTTGTTCTCGGACACGCAGTGATTGGCCAGTGCCCTGTTCATCCTGAAGTCATGGTGGTAGCCACCACTAATTGATCTGGTTTAAGTTGACAAAAATTCACTTACGTGACTTCGCAGATCTTCGGCCATTCCCAAAGTCCTTGGTACTCATTATCGAGTCTGTTCTCCTTGGCTTGATCACGCTGTAATTAAAACCGGCCACTTCTTTTGCACTCTTAACCACAGCTGCCTCTGAGCCAATTTTGAGAGCTCGCTGCAACTTCCAAAATGGATTCATGAACTTGCTGGACATTGTGAACTCATTTGCGATCTCATAAGACTTGGGAAAAGGGATGTTAGGAAGGCAGCCCACACTTTAGGATTCCAGTATCGCAACCGAATTAATTTAGCTATTTTGCAGATAGAGTCCTGATCAGTGGAGGACCAGTGGACATCATGGATAAGTCCTGCTCGATATAATCCATGAGAGCTTCAGAAAACTAGGTAAAGTTTCCGAGTCCATAATTAAGCTCTTCAACTTCACCATCAAGTTTCAAGTTTGTAGCAATCCCTGGACTTTTGTCCGATGAGGGTTGTACTTTATATTCTTTGCAATAAAATTCGTTCATTTGCTAAAAAAAAAGAAAAAAAAAGAAAAAAAAAGGAAAAAAAGAAAAAAAAGAGCTTGTAGCAATAACGTACAAGTGGCTAGGTCACGTCAGAATATTAATATCGTATGAATGCTGAAGGACAATTCTGAAGAAGTACATCCACAGACATGCAAACGGTCGGGCTGCTCCCCAGATCACAATTAAAAGTGACTCTGAAAAAAGTGTAGAATCAACAAAACTCATTAGGGTAGCAACACTTATTTTCGTACACTTGAGGAATTTACTATACTTGTAGAGGTGGAATGAGTGGCTTACTATTTCTCAGTGATTAACAATAAGAAAAAACGAAGTTTCCCCATTTTTAGGATATTTATAAGCACTTACAATAATAACTACAAATTTTAGAAGTGACCAATATAGGTTGACCTAGATAGCCGGACACCCTTCTGCATGTACGCATGGGATACATTATAGGTAATTATAGGGTGATCAAATCTCCACTGCAGCAAGAATTTGGGGTGTCCACCTTTGGGGGGGTCCGGGGATAGGTGCTTACACCATAAATCTTTGCGCAAGCAGCAAGACACAGTCTGTAATAGAGAACCTTGAATTTGGCTCCAAACAATGATCGCTTCCAATAAACCTCTTGGGCACCGCATGAATTCATCAAGACACACAAAATAATACTTCATCATGTATGAAATAAAAGTACAATTAGCGAACCTTCAAAGGATTCAGAACCGTGACCATAGTTTAACTCGGAGTCGGGACTCGCATTCCAGTACTTCATGTCGTCTCTTACATAATGTTTAAGTAACTCCATTGGGGATCAGATTGTCGCTACAATGCTGTCCATAGTGACTACAAGAGTAAATCAGGAACTGATCAATTGAGAACAGATCACAAGACGTATGTCCATTGCAAGTACCGCTTGTTATTTTGAAATGGAAAAACAAATGGACACGAATAGAATCAACAGATTGATTTTATGAAAAGTATTATTTAACTTTCGTGCTTTTATTGGATTAATTTGTCTAACATAATAACTTTGATAACTTACGTTTTTAAGGACATCATAGTTGCTCACGGTTACTTTGGTAGACTTATTTTCAAATACGCTAGCTTTAACAACTCTCGTTCTTTATACTTCTATTGAGCTGCTTGGCGAACAACTGTCCTATTTTTAGCAATTTTTTTCGAGGACAGTTGCTTCCCGAGGGTCTTCATATGCCTGTTGTGCAAAAATTGGATATGTTTTGAAACTAGATGGCCAAGCTGGTGGAAAAAAATAAGCTTACGGAATACAAATAAAAAAAGTACAAATACGCATTTGATTATATATCAACGTTCTGATAATAGTACGTGTATGCATCAAAAAGCTGAAGTGATTAAAAAAAGATTTTTAAAAAGGGCAAATTTTAGCAGATGGATTAGTATAATGATACTTTAACAGATTGACTACCAAAATTGGATCTTGATTTATGCTTTGAAATCAATTAAATCAATTTTTAAACAAATTAGGTTCAAATTCAATTTTAAAGGAAGAAATAGAGCACCTAAGACGCAAGAATTGTATCAACTTGATCATTTGTAAAGTACACTTTTGACATATAGAGAGGACTCCCTAAATTGGACTCCAAGTGCTTTTGGGCACTTTTCTCCTTTCCAAACATTAATATTAAATAGGTCATGTACAAACCATTTGATATGGCCCATTAGCGAATGCTCAATAGCGGTCAATCAATCAACATAGTTAATCTTTGAACTCTTGAACATCATAATAAGACCCATCAACTCCACAACGTCTTTATCACAGAATCACATACATAATGTTATTCAAACGTTTTTTGAAAAAAAAAATACTGTATTTTTATACTTCTAAACAATAATTATTACTTGAAAGACAATTGTTAAAAAAAAACACGGTAGGATTCTCACAATTGTTTTCTGCAATGAAGTAGAGGGCCCAATGGTCACAACTCAATTCCAAGATTTGGCATCTTCAAAACCAAGCCGCATGTATATCATTAATATATTGAGTATTCAACTTAATTGTATGATCTTCTTTAATATAGGAATATCGATGTTGAGTACTTTTTTGATAACTTTAGAGCATGCGGTTGTGTTTCCTATAAGCAATAGTTTTTTACTACGTGTCCATTACCATAAAGATTTTTGGATATATGATGACTTTTTGGCATTACTTAGAAGTGCTCAATTCCTTGTCGGGAGTACTATATGTAGTGAATGTAGTCCCCTTATCAACTTTTTAGTTTATATTGATCTCTTCCTTTATATATTATTTTACATAATTATATGCTTTGGTTAACTTTTACTTTACCTTGCAGAATTGGAATATGGCACTTTTACATTTGCTTTTACGTTTCCACGTACTGTTGTCCTCTAAATTAGATATAAATTAGAGGAATTGAACATCACAGTCTAAAGAATCAGTCCCACTAATTTAGGTTTTTTTTTTAGGGGAGTTTTTTTGTTGTTGTTGTCGTCGTCCTTGGTGTTGGAGCGAGCATGAAGAAGGAGTTGGAATTGGACGCAGCAGACGTAGAGTACGCCGGGCGGTTGCAAGCGCTGCAGGCGGACAAGAACTTGTATAACATGTTGAAGTATTTTATCCATGACCTGATGGTGTTTGGGAAAGATGAGGGAGCGCGCCGGCGTCTCCTACAGGATCCAACGGCGAATTTCTACATGTCGTCGGTGTATTTCTCCCCGGAGCAAGCCTGTGCGTTCCTTTCTTTCCAGGGAAGGGATGGACTGACACTGGAGCAAGCGCTGCAATTGACCATCGCTCGGAAGCTGCAGCGGGCTCGCGATGGCTCGACAACAAGTTTCGAGCTGTGCACCTCGCACGACCTGGCGCCCGTGTTGCAAGATTACTTTGGCGTGAGTAAAGCCGTCCTGGTCGAGGCCGCTAACAAGGGTTTGTACAACAAGTTTGCCAAGGAGCAGCGGCAGGAGCCGAGGAAGAAGCCCGGGAAGAAGGAGCAGCGGCAGGAGCAGAGGAAGAAGCCCGGGAAGAAGCAGAGCAATCCTAAAGAATGATTGAAGGGGCCGGTAAAGTCTGCAATTCAGGGTTGTGAGTATACGTTGTGGGATTCAAAGCAACGTGTTAGATGCCTCCATCGCCATGAGATCAGCACAGCGCTGAGGTAATTAGGGCATGGATCCATGCAGAGTGGGAACTTGGCATGTGGACTCGTGGAGAGGGGGGATCATTGTTGAGTGCAGGAGTCCGATCGAGGGTTGCGATGTAGCGAGGATAATGTGGAAGCAAGCAGAGTCCTGAACACCTGGACTTAATTGAACGTTGGGTTTCAAGCCGACTTGTATCGATCGGTTACATGTGGATCGGGAGTGATTGAACATTCCTTTGGAAACCAAGATGGACTAGACTGTTGTTGGTCCGGATCTTGACCAGCTGTAGCCTGTACATAATTTAGCTCATACATATATGTTAGAGCAAGCATTATTTTTTCTGCTTCTATGTGCGAGAAATATGATGTGTTATGTTACTAATGTAGGCCTCTCATGGATTAGTCCAGCTCGTGCTAGCTTCCATGGCTTCTCAGCAGGAAGTTGCATGTTGCCGAGACTTCTTGATGCTTCATGGCCATTGAGCTCAATGGAAATTTTTATGTAGATGATTCTTTGTGGTAGGATTGAGAGGCTTGATAGATTTAACTGTACAGTCGATTAATTGTGAAGTTACGATGCTTCATAAATACATACGTTCCCCAGCAATGATCTACATGTATGATTATGCGTGATGCACTCAGCCTGACAGTGTGTTCGTGTTGCATAGCTGCAGGCCGGCGCTTTGTCCACAGTTCTACAGACAATAGTCTCAAGATGGTGCGTCGTGACCCAATCAGAGTTTCTATATTGAGATGAATAAAAGTTCCGCAGGATCTGAAGTTCTGAACTACTCACTTAACTGAAGTCATCGTAAACTTTCTAAATTCAAGGATAGTTGCAGCCGGGTTCCATGCATGGTCTCGTAATATATATATTATGTCTTTGCAGAGTGTAGTGAAACATTAATCATTGTTTGAGCGAGAACGGTGGTACCCTGAGCTCCGTTATATAAGCATGTAATTAGAGTCATTCTGTAACTGTGATCCATGATTGGGAGAATGAGAGCTGATTGAGAGTGGATGCCGCTGGAATGTGAGCCGTCGCATGAGTGAATGATTGTCAACAAATCGTCTTAGTATGGCGCAAATAAGTGCTGAAACAGCTCACTACAATACAATGTCTTATATCAGCATATAAAATCGCATCATGGCACATAAATCTGCAGCTTGTCGTAGCTGCGAAGCAATTATCTCTGGCGGTCGTTGCTAGCTAAAACTCATTTCTAGGACAACATTCGTGGCACGTCACAATCCCGCATCTTACATATAAACATGATCCTTGCAAGTCTCACGACCAAAAAACATCCCATCTGTATTTCTGCAGCAAATTTAGAAGCTTAGGACGAGTCTCTTTAGTCAATTTACCGGAAATTGGAACTTTGGATCCGTATAAAATAATCTTGTAGGGTGATGTCTTTGAACAGACCGTGTTCCTAAGTCACAAATTACTGACGTGCTACCAAAACAATGTTGTTCTCGGACACGCAGTGATTGGCCAGTGCCCTGTTCATCCTGAAGTCATGGTGGTAGCCACCACTAATTGATCTGGTTTAAGTTGACAAAAATTCACTTACGTGACTTCGCAGATCTTCGGCCATTCCCAAAGTCCTTGGTACTCATTATCGAGTCTGTTCTCCTTGGCTTGATCACGCTGTAATTAAAACCGGCCACTTCTTTTGCACTCTTAACCACAGCTGCCTCTGAGCCAATTTTGAGAGCTCGCTGCAACTTCCAAAATGGATTCATGAACCTGCTGGACATTGTGAACTCATTTGCGATCTCATAAGACTTGGGAAAAGGGATGTTAGGAAGGCAGCCCACACTTTAGGATTCCAGTATCGCAACCGAATTAATTTAGCTATTTTGCAGATAGAGTCCTGATCAGTGGAGGACCAGTGGATATCATGGATAAGTCCTGCTCGATATAATCCATGAGAGCTTCAGAAAACTAGGTAAAGTTTCCGAGTCCATAATTAAGCTCTTCAACTTCACCATCAAGTTTCAAGTTTGTAGCAATCCCTGGACTTTTGTCCGATGAGGGTTGTACTTTATATTCTTTGCAATAAAATTCGTTCATTTGCTAAAAAAAAGAAAAAAAAGAAAAAAAAAGAAAAAAAAGAAAAAAAGAAAAAAAGAGCTTGTAGCAATAACGTACAAGTGGCTAGGTCACGTCAGAATATTAATATCGTATGAATGCTGAAGGACAATTCTGAAGAAGTACATCCACAGACATGCAAACGGTCGGGCTGCTCCCCAGATCACAATTAAAAGTGAGTCTGAAAAAAGTGTAGAATCAACAAAACTCATTAGGGTAGCAACACTTATTTTCGTACACTTGAGGAATTTACTATACTTGTAGAGGTGGAATGAGTGGCTTACTATTTCTCAGTGATTAACAATAAGAAAAAACGAAGTTTCCCCATTTTTAGGATATTTATAAGCACTTACAATAATAACTACAAATTTTAGAAGTGACCAATATAGGTTGACCTAGATAGCCGGACACCCTTCTGCATGTACGCATGGGATACATTATAGGTAATTATAGGGTGATCAAATCTCCACTGCAGCAAGAATTTGGGGTGTCCACCTTTGGGGGGGTCCGGGGATAGGTGCTTACACCATAAATCTTTGCGCAAGCAGCAAGACACAGTCTGTAATAGAGAACCTTGAATTTGGCTCCAAACAATGATCGCTTCCAATAAACCTCTTGGGCACCGCATGAATTCATCAAGACACACAAAATAATACTTCATCATGTATGAAATAAAAGTACAATTAGCGAACCTTCAAAGGATTCAGAACCGTGACCATAGTTTAACTCGGAGTCGGGACTCGCATTCCAGTACTTCATGTCGTCTCTTACATAATGTTTAAGTAACTCCATTGGGGATCAGATTGTCGCTACAATGCTGTCCATAGTGACTACAAGAGTAAATCAGGAACTGATCAATTGAGAACAGATCACAAGACGTATGTCCATTGCAAGTACCGCTTGTTATTTTGAAATGGAAAAACAAATGGACACGAATAGAATCAACAGATTGATTTTATGAAAAGTATTATTTAACTTTCGTGCTTTTATTGGGTTAATTTGTCTAACATAATAACTTTGATAACTTATGTTTTTAAGGACATCATAGTTGCTCACGGTTACTTTGGTAGACTTATTTTCAAATACGCTAGCTTTAACAACTCTCGTTCTTTATACTTCTATTGAGCTGCTTGGCGAACAACTGTCCTATTTTTAGCAATTTTTTTCGAGGACAGTTGCTTCCCGAGGGTCTTCATATGCCTGTTGTGCAAAAATTGGATATGTTTTGAAACTAGATGGCCAAGCTGGTGGAAAAAAATAAGCTTACGGAATACAAATAAAAAAAGTACAAATACGCATTTGATTATATATCAACGTTCTGATAATAGTACGTGTATGCATCAAAAAGCTGAAGTGATTAAAAAAAGATTTTAAAAAGGGCAAATTTTAGCAGATGGATTAGTATAATGATACTTTAACAGATTGACTACCAAAATTGGATCTTGATTTATGCTTTGAAATCAATTAAATCAATTTTTAAACAAATTAGGTTCAAATTCAATTTTAAAGGAAGAAATAGAGCACCTAAGACGCAAGAATTGTATCAACTTGATCATTTGTAAAGTACACTTTTGACATATAGAGAGGACTCCCTAAATTGGACTCCAAGTGCTTTTGGGCACTTTTCTCCTTTCCAAACATTAATATTAAATAGGTCATGTACAAACCATTTGATATGGCCCATTAGCGAATGCTCAATAGCGGTCAATCAATCAACATAGTTAATCTTTGAACTCTTGAACATCATAATAAGACCCATCAACTCCACAACGTCTTTATCACAGAATCACATACATAATGTTATTCAAACGTTTTTTGAAAAAAAAAATACTGTATTTTTATACTTCTAAACAATAATTATTACTTGAAAGACAATTGTTAAAAAAAAACACGGTAGGATTCTCACAATTGTTTTCTGCAATGAAGTAGAGGGCCCAATGGTCACAACTCAATTCCAAGATTTGGCATCTTCAAAACCAAGCCGCATGTATATCATTAATATATTGAGTATTCAACTTAATTGTATGATCTTCTTTAATATAGGAATATCGATGTTGAGTACTTTTTTGATAACTTTAGAGCATGCGGTTGTGTTTCCTATAAGCAATAGTTTTTTACTACGTGTCCATTACCATAAAGATTTTTGGATATATGATGACTTTTTGGCATTACTTAGAAGTGCTCAATTCCTTGTCGGGAGTACTATATGTAGTGAATGTAGTCCCCTTATCAACTTTTTAGTTTATATTGATCTCTTCCTTTATATATTATTTTACATAATTATATGCTTTGGTTAACTTTTACTTTACCTTGCAGAATTGGAATATGGCACTTTTACATTTGCTTTTACGTTTCCACGTACTGTTGTCCTCTAAATTAGATATAAATTAGAGGAATTGAACATCACAGTCTAAAGAATCAGTCCCACTAATTTAGGTTTTTTTTTTAGGGGAGTTTTTTTGTTGTTGTTGTCGTCGTCCTTGGTGTTGGAGCGAGCATGAAGAAGGAGTTGGAATTGGACGCAGCAGACGTAGAGTACGCCGGGCGGTTGCAAGCGCTGCAGGCGGACAAGAACTTGTATAACATGTTGAAGTATTTTATCCATGACCTGATGGTGTTTGGGAAAGATGAGGGAGCGCGCCGGCGTCTCCTACAGGATCCAACGGCGAATTTCTACATGTCGTCGGTGTATTTCTCCCCGGAGCAAGCCTGTGCGTTCCTTTCTTTCCAGGGAAGGGATGGACTGACACTGGAGCAAGCGCTGCAATCGACCATCGCCCGGAAGCTGCAGCGGGCTCGCGATGGCTCGACAACAAGTTTCGAGCTGTGCACCTCGCACGACCTGGCGCCCGTGTTGCAAGATTACTTTGGCGTGAGTAAAGCCGTCCTGGTCGAGGCCGCTAACAAGGGTTTGTACAACAAGTTTGCCAAGGAGCAGCGGCAGGAGCCGAGGAAGAAGCCCGGGAAGAAGGAGCAGCGGCAGGAGCAGAGGAAGAAGCCCGGGAAGAAGCAGAGCAATCCTAAAGAATGATTGAAGGGGCCGGTAAAGTCTGCAATTCAGGGTTGTGAGTATACGTTGTGGGATTCAAAGCAACGTGTTAGATGCCTCCATCGCCATGAGATCAGCACAGCGCTGAGGTAATTAGGGCATGGATCCATGCAGAGTGGGAACTTGGCATGTGGACTCGTGGAGAGGGGGGATCATTGTTGAGTGCAGGAGTCCGATCGAGGGTTGCGATGTAGCGAGGATAATGTGGAAGCAAGCAGAGTCCTGAACACCTGGACTTAATTGAACGTTGGGTTTCAAGCCGACTTGTATCGATCGGTTACATGTGGATCGGGAGTGATTGAACATTCCTTTGGAAACCAAGATGGACTAGACTGTTGTTGGTCCGGATCTTGACCAGCTGTAGCCTGTACATAATTTAGCTCATACATATATGTTAGAGCAAGCATTATTTTTTCTGCTTCTATGTGCGAGAAATATGATGTGTTATGTTACTAATGTAGGCCTCTCATGGATTAGTCCAGCTCGTGCTAGCTTCCATGGCTTCTCAGCAGGAAGTTGCATGTTGCCGAGACTTCTTGATGCTTCATGGCCATTGAGCTCAATGGAAATTTTTATGTAGATGATTCTTTGTGGTAGGATTGAGAGGCTTGATAGATTTAACTGTACAGTCGATTAATTGTGAAGTTACGATGCTTCATAAATACATACGTTCCCCAGCAATGATCTACATGTATGATTATGCGTGATGCACTCAGCCTGACAGTGTGTTCGTGTTGCATAGCTGCAGGCCGGCGCTTTGTCCACAGTTCTACAGACAATAGTCTCAAGATGGTGCGTCGTGACCCAATCAGAGTTTCTATATTGAGATGAATAAAAGTTCCGCAGGATCTGAAGTTCTGAACTACTCACTTAACTGAAGTCATCGTAAACTTTCTAAATTCAAGGATAGTTGCAGCCGGGTTCCATGCATGGTCTCGTAATATATATATTATGTCTTTGCAGAGTGTAGTGAAACATTAATCATTGTTTGAGCGAGAACGGTGGTACCCTGAGCTCCGTTATATAAGCATGTAATTAGAGTCATTCTGTAACTGTGATCCATGATTGGGAGAATGAGAGCTGATTGAGAGTGGATGCCGCTGGAATGTGAGCCGTCGCATGAGTGAATGATTGTCAACAAATCGTCTTAGTATGGCGCAAATAAGTGCTGAAACAGCTCACTACAATACAATGTCTTATATCAGCATATAAAATCGCATCATGGCACATAAATCTGCAGCTTGTCGTAGCTGCGAAGCAATTATCTCTGGCGGTCGTTGCTAGCTAAAAATCATTTCTAGGACAACATTCGTGGCAGGTCACAATCCCGCATCTTACATATAAACATGATCCTTGCAAGTCTCACGACCAAAAAACATCCCATCTGTATTTCTGCAGCAAATTTAGAAGCTTAGGACGAGTCTCTTTAGTCAATTTACCGGAAATTGGAACTTTGGATCCGTATAAAATAATCTTGTAGGGTGATGTCTTTGAACAGACCGTGTTCCTAAGTCACAAATTACTGACGTGCTACCAAAACAATGTTGTTCTCGGACACGCAGTGATTGGCCAGTGCCCTGTTCATCCTGAAGTCATGGTGGTAGCCACCACTAATGATCTGGTTTAAGTTGACAAAAATTCACTTACGTGACTTCGCAGATCTTCGGCCATTCCCAAAGTCCTTGGTACTCATTATCGAGTCTGTTCTCCTTGGCTTGATCACGCTGTAATTAAAAACCGGCCACTTCTTTTGCACTCTTAACCACAGCTGCCTCTGAGCCAATTTTGAGAGCTCGCTGCAACTTCCAAAATGGATTCATGAACCTGCTGGACATTGTGAACTCATTTGCGATCTCATAAGACTTGGGAAAAGGGATGTTAGGAAGGCAGCCCACACTTTAGGATTCCAGTATCGCAACCGAATTAATTTAGCTATTTTGCAGATAGAGTCCTGATCAGTGGAGGACCAGTGGACATCATGGATAAGTCCTGCTCGATATAATCCATGAGAGCTTCAGAAAACTAGGTAAAGTTTCCGAGTCCATAATTAAGCTCTTCAACTTCACCATCAAGTTTCAAGTTTGTAGCAATCCCTGGACTTTTGTCCGATGAGGGTTGTACTTTATATTCTTTGCAATAAAATTCGTTCATTTGCTAAAAAAAAGAAAAAAAAAAAAGAAAAAGTTTGTAGCAATAACGTACAAGTGGCTAGGTCACGTCAGAATATTAATATCGTATGAATGCTGAAGGACAATTCTGAAGAAGTACATCCACAGACATGCAAACGGTCGGGCTGCTCCCCAGATCACAATTAAAAGTGAGTCTGAAAAAAGTGTAGAATCAACAAAACTCATTAGGGTAGCAACACTTATTTTCGTACACTTGAGGAATTTACTATACTTGTAGAGGTGGAATGAGTGGCTTACTATTTCTCAGTGATTAACAATAAGAAAAAACGAAGTTTCCCCATTTTTAGGATATTTATAAGCACTTACAATAATAACTACAAATTTTAGAAGTGACCAATATAGGTTGACCTAGATAGCCGGACACCCTTCTGCATGTACGCATGGGATACATTATAGGTAATTATAGGGTGATCAAATCTCCACTGCAGCAAGAATTTGGGGTGTCCACCTTTGGGGGGGTCCGGGGATAGGTGCTTACACCATAAATCTTTGCGCAAGCAGCAAGACACAGTCTGTAATAGAGAACCTTGAATTTGGCTCCAAACAATGATCGCTTCCAATAAACCTCTTGGGCACCGCATGAATTCATCAAGACACACAAAATAATACTTCATCATGTATGAAATAAAAGTACAATTAGCGAACCTTCAAAGGATTCAGAACCGTGACCATAGTTTAACTCGGAGTCGGGACTCGCATTCCAGTACTTCATGTCGTCTCTTACATAATGTTTAAGTAACTCCATTGGGGATCAGATTGTCGCTACAATGCTGTCCATAGTGACTACAAGAGTAAATCAGGAACTGATCAATTGAGAACAGATCACAAGACGTATGTCCATTGCAAGTACCGCTTGTTATTTTGAAATGGAAAAACAAATGGACACGAATAGAATCAACAGATTGATTTTATGAAAAGTATTATTTAACTTTCGTGCTTTTATTGGGTTAATTTGTCTAACATAATAACTTTGATAACTTATGTTTTTAAGGACATCATAGTTGCTCACGGTTACTTTGGTAGACTTATTTTCAAATACGCTAGCTTTAACAACTCTCGTTCTTTATACTTCTATTGAGCTGCTTGGCGAACAACTGTCCTATTTTTAGCAATTTTTTTTCGAGGACAGTTGCTTCCCGAGGGTCTTCATATGCCTGTTGTGCAAAAATTGGATATGTTTTGAAACTAGATGGCCAAGCTGGTGGAAAAAAATAAGCTTACGGAATACAAATAAAAAAAGTACAAATACGCATTTGATTATATATCAACGTTCTGATAATAGTACGTATATGCATCAAAAAGCTGAAGTGATTAAAAAAAGATTTTTAAAAAGGGCAAATTTTAGCAGATGGATTAGTATAATGATACTTTAACAGATTGACTACCAAAATTGGATCTTGATTTATGCTTTGAAATCAATTAAATCAATTTTTAAACAAATTAGGTTCAAATTCAATTTTAAAGGAAGAAATAGAGCACCTAAGACGCAAGAATTGTATCAACTTGATCATTTGTAAAGTACACTTTTGACATATAGAGAGGACTCCCTAAATTGGACTCCAAGTGCTTTTGGGCACTTTTCTCCTTTCCAAACATTAATATTAAATAGGTCATGTACAAACCATTTGATATGGCCCATTAGCGAATGCTCAATAGCGGTCAATCAATCAACATAGTTAATCTTTGAACTCTTGAACATCATAATAAGACCCATCAACTCCACAACGTCTTTATCACAGAATCACATACATAATGTTATTCAAACGTTTTTTGAAAAAAAAAATACTGTATTTTTATACTTCTAAACAATAATTATTACTTGAAAGACAATTGTTAAAAAAAAACACGGTAGGATTCTCACAATTGTTTTCTGCAATGAAGTAGAGGGCCCAATGGTCACAACTCAATTCCAAGATTTGGCATCTTCAAAACCAAGCCGCATGTATATCATTAATATATTGAGTATTCAACTTAATTGTATGATCTTCTTTAATATAGGAATATCGATGTTGAGTACTTTTTTGATAACTTTAGAGCATGCGGTTGTGTTTCCTATAAGCAATAGTTTTTTACTACGTGTCCATTACCATAAAGATTTTTGGATATATGATGACTTTTTGGCATTACTTAGAAGTGCTCAATTCCTTGTCGGGAGTACTATATGTAGTGAATGTAGTCCCCTTATCAACTTTTAGTTTATATTGATCTCTTCCTTTATATATTATTTTACATAATTATATGCTTTGGTTAACTTTTACTTTACCTTGCAGAATTGGAATATGGCACTTTTACATTTGCTTTTACGTTTCCACGTACTGTTGTCCTCTAAATTAGATATAAATTAGAGGAATTGAACATCACAGTCTAAAGAATCAGTCCCACTAATTTAGGTTTTTTTTTTAGGGGAGTTTTTTTGTTGTTGTTGTCGTCGTCCTTGGTGTTGGAGCGAGCATGAAGAAGGAGTTGGAATTGGACGCCAGCAGACGTAGAGTACGCCGGGCGGTTGCAAGCGCTGCAGCGGACAAGAACTTGTATAACATGTTGAAGTATTTTATCCATGACCTGATGGTGTTTGGGAAAGATGAGGGAGCGCGCCGGCGTCTCCTACAGGATCCAACGGCGAATTTCTACATGTCGTCGGTGTATTTCTCCCCGGAGCAAGCCTGTGCGTTCCTTTCTTTCCAGGGAAGGGATGGACTGACACGGAGCAAGCGCTGCAATCGACCATCGCCGGAAGCTGCAGCGGGCTCGCGATGGCTCGACAACAAGTTTCGAGCTGTGCACCTCGCACGACCTGGCGCCCGTGTTGCAAGATTACTTTGGCGTGAGTAAAGCCGTCCTGGTCGAGGCCGCTAACAAGGGTTTGTACAACAAGTTTGCCCAGGAGGAGCGGCAGGACCGAGGAAGAAGCGGGAAGAAGGAGCAGCGGCAGGAGCAGAGGAAGAAGCCCGGGAAGAAGCAGAGCAATCCTAAAGAATGATGAAGGGCCGTAAAGTCTGCAATTCAGGGTTGTGAGTATACGTTGTGGGATTCAAAGCAACGTGTTAGATGCCTCCATCGCCATGAGATCAGCACAGCGCTGAGGTAATTAGGGCATGGATCCATGCAGAGTGGGAACTTGGCATGTGGACTCGTGGAGAGGGGGGATCATTGTTGAGTGCAGGAGTCCGATCGAGGGTTGCGATGTAGCGAGGATATGTGGAAGCAAGCAGAGTCCTGAACACCTGACTTAATTGAACGTTGGGTTTCAAGCCGACTTGTATCGATCGGTTACATGTGGATCGGGAGTGATTGAACATTCCTTTGGAAACCAAGATGGACTAGACTGTTGTTGGTCCGGATCTTGACCAGCTGTAGCCTGTACATAATTTAGCTCATACATATGTTAGAGCAAGCATTATTTTTTCTGCTTCTATGTGCGGAGAAATATGATGTGTTATGTTACTAATGTAGGCCTCTCATGGATTAGTCAGCTCGTGCTAGCTTCCATGGCTTCTCAGCAGGAAGTTGCATGTTGCCGAGACTTCTTGATGCTTCATGGCCATTGAGCTCAATGGAAATTTTATGTAGATGATTCTTTGTGGTAGGATTGAGAGGCTTGATAGATTTAACTGTACAGTCGATTAATGTGAAGTTACGATGCTTCATAAAACATACGTTCCCCAGCAATGATCTACATGTATGATTATGCGTGATGCATCAGCCTGACAGTGTGTTCGTTTTGCATAGCTGCAGGCCGGCGCTTTGTCCACAGTTCTACAGACAATAGTCTCAAGATGGTGCGTCGTGACCCAATCAGAGTTTCTATATTGAGATGAATAAAAGTTCCGCAGGATCTGAAGTTCTGAACTACTCACTTAACTGAAGTCATCGTAAACTTTCTAATTCAAGGATAGCTGCAGCCGGGTTCCATGCATGGTCTCGTAATATATATATTATGTCTTTGCAGAGTGTAGTGAAACATTAATCATTGTTTGAGCGAGAACGGTGGTACCCTGAGCTCCGTTATATAAGCATGTAATTAGTCATTCTGTAATTGTGATCCATGATTGGGAGAATGAGAGCTGATTGAGAGTGGATGCCGCTGGAATGTGAGCCGTCGCATGAGTGAATGATTGTCAACAAATCGTCTTAGTATGGCGCAATAAGTGCTGAAACAGCTCACTACAATACAATGTCTTATATCAGCATATAAAATCGCATCATGGCACAAAATCTGCAGCTTGTCGTAGCTGCGAAAGCAATTATCTCTGGCGGTCGTTGCTAGCTAAAAACTCATTTCTAGGACAACATTCGTGGCACGTCACAATCCGCATCTTACATATAAACATGATCCTTGCAAGTCTCACGACCAAAAAACATCCCATTGTATTCTGCAGCAAATTTAGAAGCTTAGACGAGTCTCTTTAGTCAATTTACCGGAAATTGGAACTTTGGATCCGTATAAAATAATCTTGTAGGGTGATGTCTTTGAACAGACCGTGTTCCTAAGTCACAAATTACTGACGTGCTACCAAAACAATGTTGTTCTCGGACACGCAGTGATTGGCCAGTGCCCTGTTCATCCTGAAGTCATGGTGGTAGCCACCACTAATTGATCTGGTTTAAGTTGACAAAAATTCACTTACGTGACTTCGCAGATCTTCGGCATTCCCAAAGTCCTTGGTACTCATTATCGAGTCTGTTCCTTGGCTTGATCACGCTGTGTAATTAAAACCGGCCACTTCTTTTGCACTCTTAACCACAGCTGCCTCTGAGCCAATTTTGAGAGCTCGCTGCAACTTCCAAAATGGATTCATGAACCTGCTGGACATTGTGAACTCATTTGCGATCTCATAAGACTTGGGAAAAGGGATGTTAGGAAGGCAGCCCACACTTTAGGATTCCAGTATCGCAACCGAATTAATTTAGCTATTTTGCAGATAGAGTCCTGATCCATGGAGGACCAGTGGACATCATGGATAAGTCCTGCGATATAATCCATGAGAGCTTCAGAAAACTAGGTAAAGTTTCCGAGTCCATAATTAAGCTCTTCAACTTCACCATCAAGTTTCAAGTTTGTAGCAATCCCTGGACTTTTGTCCGATGAGGGTTGTACTTTATATTCTTTGCAATAAAATTCGTTCATTTGCTAAAAAAAAGAAAAAAAAAAAAAAAAAAAAAAAAGTTTGTAGCAATAACGTACAAGTGGAGGTCACGTCAGAAATTAATATCGTAGAATGCTGAAGGACAATTCTGAAGAAGTACATCCACAGACATGCAAACGGTCGGGCTGCTCCCCAGATCACAATTAAAAGTGACTCTGAAAAAAGTGTAGAATCAACAAACTCTTAGGGTAGCAACACTTATTTTCGTACACTTGAGGAATTTACTATACTTGTAGAGGTGGAATGAGTGGCTTACTATTTCTCAGTGATTAACAATAAGAAAAAAACGAAGTTCCCATTTTTAGGATATTTATAAGCACTTACAATAATAACTACAAATTTTAGAAGTGACCAATATAGGTTGACCTAGATAGCCGGACACCCTTCTGCATGTACGCATGGATACATTATAGGTAATTATAGGGTGATCAAATCTCCACTGCAGCAAGAATTTGGGGTGTCCACCTTTGGGGGGGTCCGGGGATAGGTGCTTACACCATAAATCTTTGCGCAAGCAGCAAGACACAGTCTGTAATAGAGAACCTTGAATTCGGCTCCAAACAATGATCGCTTCCAATAAACCTCTTGGGCACCGCATGAATTCATCAGACACACAAAATAATACTTCATCATGTATGAAATAAAAGTACAATTAGCGAACCTTCAAAGGATTCAGAACCGTGACCATAGTTTAACTCGGAGTCGGGACTCGCATTCCAGTACTTCATGTCGTCTCTTACATATGTTTAAGTAACTCATGGGGATCAGATTGTCGCTACA
>CM026421.1:15212547-15220047 GCA_014871385.1 Ceratodon purpureus | reverse complement strand
CTTCGGATCCGAAAAGCCTTGGGTCGATGGGAATGTAACCTCCAGATTTTCAAGAAAGGTGCTGGTGTCAATCCTCTCGGCTGCAGGATGCGGTGGGCGTGGTAACACCCCCCGCCTGAGAGGACACAGGGTGTTGAGAGAAACCTTTGTTTGTATGCGTTGTGTTGGAGCACGCAGACATCACCCACCACGGGATTGGGGTCCGGCGACAACATCCGGCCCCTATGACCGTGGAAAAGTCGTTGTAGTATAGTGGTAAGTAGAAGTAGAGGAAGAGAGAGGGCTCCAAGAAGCCGCAAGTGCGGATGGCTGTTTTTGGATGGTTTTTTCAATGTTTGCAAGGTTTTTGTGAAGATTTGGTGCAGATTACTCTCTCTTTCTCAATCCCCATCACCGTTGGATTAAGAAGAAGTTCTTTTCGAATTTTTTCCTGTACATTTGCGAGTTCTGAGAGTTCTTGTGATGGAAACGGAGTGGAGTGAACCAGGAGATGTAGCGATGTCAGAAAGCACACACAATCTGAACACGAGTGAGACACAGAGGGTGATTAATGACAGAGATATATCGTTCTTGGCTGCTGTGCGACCTGTTCGCAAGGGTTTTTTAGTTCCTGCTGCTGTAGACTCCAACCGGACGCAAGCGCATCGAGACGGGGAGGGAGCTAACCTTCACGGCCATGCAGCACAGTCAACTGGAGATGGGGATACACTATTACTTCAACTTTCGGAGGAGGAGCTTGGCATTTTCAAAACGGCGAGGGAGGCCGTAGCGGAGGTGACAGTCTTAGGGTTTCTTCCTTTGAAGCGTCCGGGTCACAGCGCTCTGCATGATCGGGCGACGATCAAGCTACACGGATCGTATGTTTCTTGCTCTCTTCTTGGGGGGGGGCATTTTGAAATTACTTTCTCGCAAAAAGAAGGTGTAAGACATGCTTTGTCCAATGTCTTTCTGTTTGAGAATACAGAGGTCCTCTTTTCAGAATGGGATCCTTTGTTTTCGGCAGACTCTTCATCTCTCAAGAACTTTCGTCAATTCCCAGTTTGGCTGCAGTTCTTGGGGTTGAACGGATACTTAAAAAAGGAGGACTGCATTAAAATTATTGCTGGCAAATTAGGAAGAGTGATCTTTGTAGAGAAATCTTCTTCTTATGTCAGTAAAGCAGCTGGTCCTCGTGTGAAAGTCATTGTTCCTGACTTCACAAAAATACCAGAAAAAGTTAGAATCCCAGGACCAGTTTCTGGTTCTTTCTTGGAACATAAAGTTCTTGTATCTGGACATCCTTGCTATTGTAAGGATTGTGATAAATTAGGACACACTCCCAAGGCGTGTCCTCTTTCTCTGAATACCCCACATTTAAGAGAGAAAACTTCAAAAACTTCTGCTCAGTCTCCTTCTGATCAAGAAGGTTGGACAACAGTCAAGAAAAAAAAAAGAAATCCTCATAAGAGTGACAAATCTTATCCTCCTCACATACCTCCTTCCAGAGGTAAAGCTCGCTTTGAGAGAAAGGATAGGACCCCGTCAAATAACTTGCCTGCTAAAACGAAACAAGGTCAGAGACCTTATTTCAAAACAGCAAATGCTGAACAACAGACAAGTAAGAGAAAGCGTCCTCAGAAGACGTCTAAAAACCAAGAATCTCTGCCTCAAAAGGTTCAAAATTCTCCGATTAAAGGAAAAGATCCTCTCTCAGTGTCACCTACTCCTGTGACACACAAAGAGCCACCATCGGGACCCATGGAGCCAATTATTGGTCTTTCAAGTAAGACCATAGAGTCTGATCAGATGAACATTGATCCTTCTCAACCGAAATCAGACCAACCAGTACCGTCTGTACTCAAATCGGTGACTACAGATCCTTCACCAGGATTTATTTTTGGATCAATTTCTGCAAATTTGGTACCAAATCGAATTGAGGAATTCAGAGCTTCGGTTCATGCTCATGAAGCAAATGAATTTCCTCAAGGAGATTATCAAGAGACTCAGAGAGTTGACAGTAGCTCGACACAGCCTGCAACAACTACCTTCCGTCCAAATGGAAATAGAGTCACGGCAATTACGAATGTAGAGGACAGCTCTCAACATTCAAAGCCACAGGACTTTGCTTTTCTTTGGCACACAAAGAATACTAACTTAACAAAGGAAAAACATCATCCTTTACCAGAAGAAACAATTTCTTATCTGGCTTCTAAAAGAGGTCACAGGGCCTCATTGATCCCAGATCAATTCTGGGATGCATTATCAATTGAGATGCCGCACTCAGCTAAACAAAAGCGATGTCGCATCTTCCCAATCGTTACCACTTCATCAGATGATGTGGCTGACAAACACAAATTTATGGTGCTCTCAGACATTGATTTGAAGGACAGAAAACCGATTGCTCTCAGGCAACTTACGGTGCTAGAGGGACAGTCAGAATGGTCGAAGAAAGATGCTCGTTCTCACCTTGTCAATGAGGCATCTTTAGCATTAAGGCCAGTTATTGTTAATACACATAACAAAAATAATCCCATCAAAACCTGGGATAGTGCCTGTTGGTACTACCATTGGATTCTGTCAGATGCAGGAACTGCACATTGTGTATGTTTGGTTATGATCCCTATTCTTCGTAAAAGTATCTCTCTTTTGAAGAAGGATCGACATATATGGATTCCATTGAGTTCTTTTTTCAAAGAACAACTTCTTAAAGGAGATGATCTGGGAACACTTATGCACATCCCAGATCTGCCTCGTGAGGAACTGCTCACTCTATTAGGGAATCACCTCTTCGATGAGGAACCTTCCCCTCCTCGTCCAGCGACGAAGAAAAGGAGACCAGCTTTGGTATCAGGTCCGCAGCTGGGAGTATTTGATGAATTAGATGAACCGAGCGTTGGGCAAGCTGACGTTCCAACTGCTTATACCCCAGAATGACTGTACAACAGATAATTCTTGCCACCCTGAATGTGCGTAGCCTTGGAAAAGGTATACAGGGTGTGAGAAAACGCTGTGAGATAAGGGATTTTTTCAGGAAAGCAGAACCTCAACCTGGAATCATTCTTATTCAGGAACATCATTTGGGAGTTGATGATTGCATGGAGCTCCCGTATCAATTACAATTCAAAGGAGGCGCTAGCTTCTGGAATAATGCGTTATATGACGCACAATCAGATAAATTCACTGCTGGAACAGGAATCACAATTTCTAGAGAACTAGCAGAGAGAGTACTCGATCATGGAGTTCTCATTGAAGGTCGAGCACAATACATAGTGCTTGATATAAATGGATCGAGAGTGGGGATGCTTAATATATATGCACCAAACTCAACAGGTCATAGAACATCGTTCTGGAATGCTATTTCCCGAGCTACTCTTCCAGTCACAGATGACTGGATTGTAAGTGGTGATTTCAATATGACGGAACTAGCCACTGACAGAAGTCAAGGGTTTGATGTAAAGAGTATGAGCAATAGAGAACAGGGAGCATGGAATCAACTTTCAATGCTCCTTGGATTATCAGACTCTTTCTTCTGTGACGAATATAGACGAATAGGTGATAAATGTTTCACCTGGAACCGAGCCAGACCTACGCCTTGTTGGGCAAGGCTTGACAGGTTTTATATTTCACCGCAGCTTCAGCTTAGAGGCGGCAGGCATGGAATATGGCCAAATCTGCGACATGTGTCCGATCATTCGGCAGCATTCTTACAGATTCCTTTTACAAATATAAGAAGACAATCCCGCCCAGTATTTAATCGGGGATTACTTCACAACATACAGGCACAGGATAAATTCATAGACTCATGGAAGGATGCTATGAACAGAGCTGGAAATGTAACCAAGGGCCAGAGAGTAGAGACTGCTCTTGAACAGATCAGAAGACTCAGTGTCTCGATCTCTAAGACCAGCAAGTTCGAAGCAAAGGCTGTGTATAATGCGCAGTTTCGTGAAGTGGAGGCTGCTGAAGCACTGCTACAAGAAAATTGGGACAATTTCGATGCGTGGGATCGTCTTAACTGCGCTCAGTCCCAATTGGAAGAAATCAGACTGTCCAAACTTGAAAAGACGCGAGGAGAGCTTGCGGCTAAGTGGATTTCAGTAGGAGACAGATGTTCAAAAGAATTTTTTGAATTTCATAAAGACAGACATAAAAAGAGTTCGATATCTGAGCTGGTAGATGGTGGTCGTTCTCTCAGAACGCAAGAGGAAATTTCAGAATTTCTTCAGCGTTACTACCAAGATCTTTACACCCTTGATCAGAGGGTGGAAGAAAGTCATGAACTCAGGGATCGCTGCTTATTGAGTGTTCCATGCATAGTCTCACAAGACATGAATGACATGCTCACTAAGAACTTCACGCAGCAGGAAGTCGAAGATGCTCTGACTAATCTTCCGAAACATAAAGCTGCGGGACCTGATACCATCCCTACGGAGTTACTACAAGAGCTTTGGCCAGAGATTGGCAAAGACCTCACAGAGCTTCTTATGGAAACATTTCAATCAGGTGCAATACACCCTCAGCTCAATGATGGGATTATAAGTCTCATACCGAAAGGAGGTTCTATGACACAGGCAAAGAACTACAGACCTATATCGGTTTTAACTGCAGTTTATAAGCTGCATGCAAAGGCGTTGGCTAATAGATTACAACCGCTTCTACCTAAGCTTATTAGGCCTACACAAACTGGATTTGTTAAAGGACGGTTCATATTGGACAATGTCTTATTGGCATATGAATCCATTGAATATGCCAGAGAATCCAACCAGCCCCTGGTCATATTGCTTCTCGATTTTGAGAAAGCATATGACCGGGTGAACTGGACATTTCTTGCAGCAACTATGAAGAAGATGGGGTTCTCAAATGAATGGATTAAGTGGACTCAAGCTTTATACAAAGATTCCACTTCATCAGTCCTTGTTAATGGAAGGAGAACAAAAAAGTTTCAACTCCAGAGATCTGTGAGACAAGGGTGCCCTTTGGCACCCTATCTCTATTTATTCATTTCAGATGTTTTGAGTTATATGATAAATGACTCAACTTATGGCGTTGAAGGTCTCCGATTACCTGATGGATCAGTAATTCGAGATCAGTGCTTTGCGGATGATACAGCTTTGTATCTCCTAGGCACGAGAGAAAATCTGGAAAAAGCTTTTCGAGTACTGGAACTCTTCTGTGGAGCTTCTGGCTCAAAACTTAACTGGGATAAATCTCGTGCTATTTGGGTTGCTGATCATTCCCGCCCATGGCAGTGCGGTTGAAGATATGGGATTGATCTGGCTTCAAGATGGAGAAGCCTCTAAATATTTGGGCTTTCCGTTTGGGAAAAACCTTGCACAGAAGGATATTGATTCTGCTATCCTTCATAACATACGCTCAAAGATGGCTGCTTGGGTGGGGAAAAGATTATCGTTAGCAGCACGAGTTTTGGTCTGTAACCAGATTGTGCTGGCTAGCATATGGTATCTCACATCATGTGCACATGTTGATACCAGTGTTTTCCTCAAGATCAGAACTATAATCCGAAATTTCATTTGGAGTGGTTCTCCAGAGGGCAAACCTAGAGCAAAAGTAGCCTGGGATACCGCCATTATTCCAAACATCAAAGGCGGCATTAAAATTTTTGACCCGTATTCTCAGGCAAGAGCTTTACTGGCAAAAATGGTTCCAAGAGCAATGTCACCTGGTTCAGAACCATGGAAGACATTACTCAGATATAGAATATCCAGACTTCAACTCAGAAAGGATGGAGATTGGGGAATGAGCGAAATGTGGCTCTGTACCGCATTAAAGCTTAAGCCTGAGGGCTCACAGCTTTGGAGAGCGATATGGTTGGCATGGACAGCTGTCCGACCAGGTGTTGTTAAACAAAAAGCGTCAACTCATGACGAATGCATTAGACAACCTCTTTACCTGAACTCTGACCTACTCGCTGCACCAAATAAGCCTTTTGGAGCAGAAAAGAATTCCAGGTACAGGAATTGGAGTGCCAAAGGAATCAATCAGGTTAAGGACTTGTGGTTGGAACAGGAACGCAGATATATTGGAATTGAAAATCTCTATTCTCGTACCAGATCACAATTTGTTGTTCCCATGAGGAATAATATAATAAGAGAGATGCCTTGGAACTTGCTCTCTTATACTCCCTTGAAACCGGGAGACTGGCTCACATGTGATGATCAGCACATTTCCACTGATGTTTATCATCTTAAGGAGTGGAATGGAGAATTTTGGACAGGTGTGGTATACACATCCTCTCCAAACTCAGAGTTGCTGATTTCTGCAGATCCTCAACCAACAAGACTGCCCCAGCTGATTCTCTTGGAAGCAAGAGTTGTTGTTAAGGATGATGAGGGAAAGGTTCAGTCTTTCAACCCCCCCACCTACTCAGGAAGCACTCTATGGCGTTTCAGGAGCGGTTTAATTAAGGATCTGCACTTTGATCCTAGAGAATGGTTATGGTCACGACAAGGAGTCATGATTAAAACCAATTTCTTTGATTATACTACAAAAAGGGGGTATCGAATTATTTTAAGAGCACAATCAAGACAACTGCCTTGGGACAAGGAAATGGAGAACAGAGGATACCCTCCAGCACAGAGAAAGGCTTATTTTGCTCGTCTCTGGCATCCGTGGCTTCCTCGTCGTATCTCCAGTATGGTTTGGTTAACAGTAGCCAATGGCCTACCGATTGGTGCTTGGAGACGGAAAATTGGTCATGATGGGAGATGTAATTTGTGCTTACACCGCCCTCTTGAAACCTCAGAGCATGGTTTCTTTCTCTGTCCAGCAGCTGCACCTGCATGGGAGCGACTCAGAGCGATCAGGTTGCTAGCTGGGCTTCAACCAGGTATTTCCAACTGGGAAGAAGTTCTGCATGGGCCGTTGGATCCGCCCAACACTTCGAGAGGAAGACAACCAGAACCTGATGCCCTCTGGGATGCAAGCAAGGCTTCTTGCAAAATATCAAAGAGGACGCCTTGGGACATTATCAGATGGTCCCTTTTATACATGCTCTGGTGCCAGAAACTAGAGCATGATCTTCGCAACGGCCAATTCCACATTGGATTTGCTCTTTACAGAGCGTGGAAACTTACTGTACAGATAGGTATGGCGGCCTGGCGTGAACTTCAAAAGTTCAAAAAAAAAAGATCACCTGAAAAACATGCAGCAATGCAATCGCTCTTTTTGTCAATATGGACTCAAGGAGAAGTTTTTTGCTCGGGTGTTAACATGCCTCTCTGGAAGCCTGTTCCACACCCTGTTTTTCTTACGCAAGAATTTGCGAACAGATTTAATACATTTGAGACACCGGAGCTATCTCAAGTGACTCAAGTTCAGCCCTCTGCAGACTTCATCGAGAGGCTGGCCGAGGGTCATGCTGATGCGGTCCTCATGGATATCATTATGCGTGTTCAAGCAAGTCTGGCAGCTGAGACTTCTTCAACGGAACAGTCTTCTTTGACAGTGCAAGATTCTGATTCTGACGACTTGAGGCTTCCTCAAGATCTCCAATCAACTGAC
>CM026421.1:15200047-15207547 GCA_014871385.1 Ceratodon purpureus | reverse complement strand
GATAGGTGGGGATTTTCTTATCATGGAAGTAGAAGGCTTTAAGGGTTGAAGATGGAATCTTGATGTACTTAGAAATGTACTTCAACAATCATTGTTGTTTAGATTACTCGGTTTAAACATCCAAGATAATAATGGCTAGGAGGAGCATTGCGTTTGAAGTTTACCTTAGATGATAAGCGATGTTATCAACATCGATTTGATAGGGAGACCTATTTTATTGGAGGTGAATCAAGTTATTTACAACGCATTAGTGTCAGTTAGTAATCTTGATAGTAATCATCCTAGTTTGCATTTTACGAGGTAAAAGTTTGTTCCCGCCAACGTCCTTCGGATCCGAAAAGCCTTGGGTCGATGGGAATGTAACCTCCAGATTTTCAAGAAAGGTGCTGGTGTCAATCCTCTCGGCTGCAGGATGCGGTGGGCGTGGTAACACCCCCCGCCTGAGAGGACACAGGGTGTTGAGAGAAACCTTTGTTTGTATGCGTTGTGTTGGAGCACGCAGACATCACCCACCACGGGATTGGGGTCCGGCGACAACATCCGGCCCCTATGACCGTGGAAAAGTCGTTGTAGTATAGTGGTAAGTATTCCCGCCTGTCACGCGGGTGACCCGGGTTCGATCCCCGGCAGCGGCGATACCCTTACATGGGTGATACCCTTGCACCGGTGGTCTAGTGGTAGAATAGTACCCTGAGTGGCTGGGGCCTGGGGGGCTCCGTGAAACCCGGAGCCGCACAGCCGCTAGATCCGATTTTGTAGGAAGCACGAATTTCATGTTTTAGAGAGTGAATCTTTTTGCACATTGCCTGTTTTCTGCTGGATTAGCAGTCTGCGTACCTAGGGGAGTAGATTGCGCTTTATTTCGTCGAATTTGGAGTAGTTTTGCACGAGATATTATGTCTGGCCGGATTAGAGCTCAGCAAGGCTCAGGTGGTTCTACCACCTCGTCCTCTGGAGCAAGATCATCAGATGCAGGTACTGGAGCTGAAGGAACGACAATGTCACTCCGTTACAACACCCGAACGAAATCCAAAACCCCAGGACAGGTTTTGGCGGCTATTCAGGAGCCGAAGAGCTTAACGAGGCAACGCCACCGCATTGTTGATGAGGTGACGAACTCCACACCAACTTCTCAGGGAGCGCCTGCTATGGAAGAACTTCACGAAGACGCAGCTTGCAAGAGCACTTCCATTATACAGGTAAGTTCCGATTCTCAAGAATTTCTCATTTCAGACGAACCTGGTCCAGCGATAGCCGGTGCAGCCGCCACTACACCGGCCGAGGAGCCAGACTCGTCACCAGCGATACAAGAAGAACAGGAGGTTGCTCAGCCGCAACCAGTAAGTACGGACCTGCGGACTCCATCGGCGTACTCATTTGAGGCACCCGACGGAGACATCTTCGAACTACTTAGACAGCAGGTCATCTCCAACCGCCTTGCGGGAGAGGAGATTCTCAATCAATACAAAAATTTAGGTCTGGCGCACAAACTCTCAGAGTACGAGGAAGTGGCTCAGCTTGTTCACCGGGTTTCCCCAGAGCTGGCCAGGTTTCTTCCAGAAGCCTACCCCTCCGAATCTAAACTTACAGATAGTACTACCCCCATAACCCTACCTGAATCGCCTTCCACAGAACCACCTGAATCGTCAGGTCCTTCTCAAGACGACGCCAAGGTAGTGGAGGTTAGCCTGTCTGCATCAACACTCTCAGAGATTAGCACCAGACTTGAGCACCTTAAAACACATACAGTTATAGGACAAATCACAGGCAAACATCCTGGAATTCGGTCTCTTATAACTTGGGCCCGCTCGACGCTTCACCGCTCCTTTCTGTCCCTGACGTCTAGGGCTCACAATTATTTTGAGATTGTATTCAGTGACAGTGCAGGGGCAGTAGCAGCGCTAGGAAAGAAATTCTATGAATTTCATGGTCAGGAAATATTTATCTCGGAATGGACGCCTTACTTCAATGCAGACGGCTCCACTCCGGCCAAACGAACGGCCCTTTGGACCCAGGTCATCGATTTGCCAACCTGGATGCGCACACCTTCGATCCTTTCGGAGATAGTCTCCTCGTTTGCTGAGGTAGTCCTCATAGATGACTCTCACAGTTACCTGGCAAAGGTTTCTGGTCCCCGTGTCAGAATTCTCACAACGAGCGTCGACTCCCTTCCTCGGACTGTACGACTTGCTAGAATGGACGGTAATGGACCTGTTGAGTATAAATTAGAATTCAGCGGCTTACCGTCCCAATGTAGCCGATGCCGTTCTTACGACTACGGGGTCAGCAGATGCACTCTGCCACGAGCTCCCTTGGAAGATAGAATTCTGGAGAGGCAGGCTAAACCTGCGCAGACACCTCGCTCATCAGGACGGTCAGGCCACAATTCGGCCACCAAGAAACAACGTACCCCGGGTACTGTTAGTCAGCCCTATCAACGTCAAACTCAGGTCTCCCATAATCCGGGAGCTAAGCGGTCGATTTGGAGACCTAAAGTCTCTCCAGTGGAGGAAGATGTACCACCTTCACAGCCTCAGGCAGCGGACCCTCTGGTAGGTGGAAAGATACCTCCGCAGGAGCCACAGGAACCGCCCCCTCCAAATGTACCTGAGCAAGAACAAGTTGAGAACCCATCAGAAACTGGAGTGGCATTCGTCTGGCAACCGGTGAAGAAAAAGACTAAGCCTCTCTCGAAAGCCGCTACCAGCACTCAGGGCTACAGGACGGTCCATCTGAATCACCAGTTTCTACTTGCTCTACGCTTGAACGATCTACCTAAAGCTACCTTTTGGGGAGCCTATACTGCAATAGTCCTATATCGCCAGCTTAATGAGCAATATGAAATACTCCTTGACATTAGCCAAGGTAGTATCCGACCGATCTCGTCCTTCTTTATGACGCATAGCATCTTTCTCGAGAAATGGACGCACGAATCGGCTACCGAGCACATGGTTAATGAAACCATGTTACAGCTTCGATCCAGGATAGTACTTCAAGAAAAACATAAGAACCCGCTTCGCCACTGGAACGACGCCCGTTGGATTTATGATTATCAGCTCCCTACCTTGACGTCTTGCCTCGTCACCTGCTTAGTGCTGATCCCTTATGATGAAGCCATCTTTCGTCTAAAACCATCAGCACAAGTCAAGTGGTCTCCTCTTCTCCCAGCTTTACAGACCAGATGGCCTTTGGGCCCCCCTGGACAATGGACTAGGCACGATCTAGGAGCAGCTGAGCGGCAAAACTTACTGGGGAGCTACCCTCCCGAGAACATCCCAGATATTGATATACCATGGGAAGGAGTAGAGCCCGAGAGCTCTCACTCCTGGTCTGATGATGATCAGGCCCGGAACACAGCCAGTCGACCGACGAATGCCAGTCGACCAACTTGTTCTCGCGACTCTTAATGTCCAAGGCTTCGGCCGGGACATGGCCGGGGTGAGAAAGAGGAGAGAGATTAAGGAATTTTTCTCCCAGACTCACCCTAAGCCAGATATACTCCTTATTCAGGAGCATAAATTTACGATTAAGGATTGTAATAAGCGACTCAAACAAATGGAATTCCTTCGGGGAGTTTCCTTTTGGAATGAGGCGCTCTACTCGGCTTCAACCGATGGATTTAAAGGCGGAACAGGGATTTCAGTTTCACCCCGTCTCATGCCAATGATCAAAGAGCACGGTATTATAATGGCTGGGCGTGCTCAGTTTATTACCTTTCAGCTGGCTCCGGACATGGTTGTGGGGATCATCAATGTGTATGCCCACAATTACACCGGATCTAGAGTTCGACTCTGGAACTCTATCAAGGATTTTGCTTTGCCTGATGCCGAGTGGATCCTCTCCGGCGACTTCAATATGATTGAAGACCTGGAAGACAAGAGAGGAGGCACAGATTCCACAGGTCAGGGTCACATGGAGACTCAAGCATGGAATGCATTGCTTCTACACCTGCAACTCCAGGACGTCTTTTATCTAGATGAGTTTCGCCAACTCTCTGCTAAAAGGTTCACCTGGGATAATAGAAGGGTAGGGCAGGAAGCTATTATTTCCCGCCTGGACCGCTACTATGTGAATCACCGGCTTCGCAATCTGGGCGGGCAGGCCGGAGTCTGGCGCTCCGTTCCCCATATCTCCGACCACAGTCCAGTATTTCTTCAACTACGGCGATCCGGCGCCAAGTTGAAATACTCGCAGGCCTTTAATAAAGGCCTGCTCAAAACTCCGGAGGGTCGAGAGCAACTGCTCCAAGCTTGGAGAGTGGCAATCGACTCCCGGCCTCAAGCCTCCCACAGTGAGCGGATTGCTGCGGCAGTCCACGCGCTGAAACGCTGCAGCGACCAAGCCACTAGAACTAAGCGCCGTGAACGAAAGGAGGAATTCGAAGAACAGTTCGAAGAGGTATATGCTGCAGAACTTGAGCTCCAGAGAAATTGGCAGGATGAGCATGCTAGGCGACAGCTAAGCTATGCGCAAGCCCACCTACATAAGATTCGCCAAGCCCGCCTGGAAAAGAAGTATGACCGCCAAACTGCCTTATGGTCCCGCATTGGAGACCGGTGCAACAAAGATTTCTTCGATTTTCAAGCAGGCAGCCGTAAACCAGTTCTTATTCAAGAGCTGGTGGACGATGGGCGAGTCCTTCATCAGCAACCCGAGATGCACCAGTACGTCACTCAGTACTACCGGAGTCTGTACACGGCAGATCCCGCCACTGAGAATAATGTAACAGCCCGAGAGGACTGTTTTAGAAGCGTCCCTCGCTGCGTTTCTGATGATCAAAACACGGTACTTACGAAAGACGCCTCCCTAGCCGAACTAAGAGAGGCGGTTCTGAGCCTGCCCAAGAATAAGGCCCCCGGTACAGATGGGGTCCCAGCGGAGGTCTTTCAAACGCTTCTTGACGATATCCAAAACGACCTACTGCTATTCATCCAAGAGGTTATGAGTACTTACGAGCTTCCCGAATCACTGAACACTAGTAAGATCGCCTTACTGGCCAAGGGAGGTGATTTGACAATGCTGACAAATTACCGTCCCATATCTTTGCTAGGGACAGTGTATAAAATTCTTGCGAAGCTCTATGCCACTCGAATGCTCCCGTTCCTGCCCACCTGGATCCGAAACACACAATCAGCATTTGTTAAAGGCAGGAATATTTTTGACAACATCTACATGGCATCAGAGGCCATGGACTACGCTGTGGAAAGTAACCAAGAACTGATTATGCTCCTCTTGGATTTTCACAAAGCTTACGATCGTGTAAGCTGGTCCTTCCTTAGGGCAACCATGTTACACATGGGATTTTCCGAGCTATGGACGAACAGGGTGATGGCGCTGTACTCATCGGCCTTTGCTTCTGTGACCTTGAACGGCGCTACCGGGGATACATTTCAAATTCAGAGGTCTGTGCGCCAGGGCTGCCCCCTGGCGCCTTACCTATACCTCTTAGTGGCCGATGTTCTTGGACACATGCTCGAAGACCCGGACAGAGGAGTTGTGGGATTTCGATTACCCGACAACACCCGCACCACAAACCTAATGTTTGCGGACGACACAAATCTCCTCCTAGAGGGGACCCAAAGCAACCTGGACACTGCTATGTCGGTACTGGACTTGTTTTGTTCGGCTTCAGGAGCGCAGCTTAACAAGCACAAATCCGTCGCTATATGGGCCGCCAGAGTTCCTCGAGCCTGGACCTGGGATGCTGACCCTGGTATTATATGGCTGGCGGAAGGAGCCTGCACAAGGTACCTGGGGTATCCCATGGGCTTTCGCCTAAAACCTGAAGACCGAGACCGCAAAGTTATCATGATGATAACCAAGCAATTGACGCTTTGGGGCCCCAGGAATCTTTCACTTGCAGGAAGACACCTCATTGTCAATCAGGTCATACTGGCGGCAATTTGGTTCCTATGCAGCTGCTCCACGGTTACTACTTCGGCATTCAAGCACGTTAGGGGGATCGTGCGCAACTATCTTTGGGGCGCCAAACAAGGCAAGCAAACTCGGGCAAAGGTCAGCTGGGCCATTGCAATCCAGCCGGTTGCAACAGGCGGTTTGAAGGTCCTCGATCCGGCGATGCAAGCAGGGGCTCTGCTCACCAAAATGCTGGTTCGTGGTCTTTCACCCGGGCACGCCCCATGGAAAACTCTGGTTCGACATAGGGTTAACCAAACCAGGTTAACTGGGGGTGGTAAATGGACTCCAAACCCGCACTTTATTATGCAATCTAAGTCAGCCCCGCTGGCCGCCCCTCCCCTATGGAAAGCCATTCATAAGGCTTTCGTGACTAGCCGACGAGGCTTGGAGCAAATACCGCCTACCTCCTTCTATGAACAGCTGCGACAACCGATTTTTGCTAATTCCCTAATTCGTAGCTCGACCGGTATTCCAATCGGATGTGAGCCTATGACTCAACTCCACACTTGGCAAAAGAATGATACATTCTACCTTCGAGACCTGTGGGACTATGGAAGACAGGACTGGCGGACAATCGCGGACTTGAGGCATCGGGTCCGCTCTCACAATATTGTCGAACAGCGAAGGGAGATCATTGCTGGAATTACATGGAATCTAGAGGGATACCATCCCCATCAGATTGGGGACTGGGTCACCTTTGACCTAGATTCCCCAGTCCAGGAGGTGTACCATATTTATGGCCGCGAGGGTAGGCGATTTCAAGCGCAGCTTTATCAACGCTTATCTTCGGAGCTCTTGATTCCAGAAGAAGGACTTTCCCCTCTTCCCTGGGGTCACACTGAGCCGGTCCGCGTTCTGATCACCGCAGGAGAGAAGGACGAAGTTTGTGGTTACAATCCCAAGCTACCGGTCCGGGAGAACTCCAAGAACATTTGGCTCTATGGAACTGTGCCTATCTCCCGTTTACCTTGGGACCCGGCTGAGTGGCGGTGGCGGAAGCGAGGCCGTGAAGGGGGCGGGGACTTTTTCAGCTACACCACGAAGCTAGGTTATAAAATCGCACTGTCTCTCCTCAAGCCCAGACTGCCTCACATCTCAAAACTACGCAGCCAAGGGTACATCTACCCGCAAATATCGAAGATCCTCCAGCGGGTTTGGCACCCCTGGGTTCCTCGGAAAATCTGCGCTATGAATTGGCTAACCTTGGCGGAGGGGTTGCCAATAGGGACATGGAGGCATAAGGCGGGTTGGGAAAGCTCATGCAGGGTATGTCACGCACCTGAAATTGAAACAGCCGAACACGCTCTTCGACTCTGCCCCACGGTGGCTCCGGCCTGGGACCTCTACGCGGCTCTGCGAGCAGCTGCTGGGTTGCCAAACGATTGTACGACATGGCCCCGCATCATCATCGGCTTGCTTCTTCCACCCGGCAGCAAAAGGATCCAGATCGCCGAATCCTGGGACAATGCCAATCGCTGCCCGGTCACTGCCAACACTGCATGGGACATTCTCCGAGTCAATATTATCTGGCAGCTTTGGGTCCAGAAATGTGGACACGAATTGAACGATGCTCCCTTTTCT